>JAMAGZ010000065.1:0-177553 GCA_023626575.1 Penicillium sp. PF1803 | reverse complement strand
AACAAAGCAACGGCCAATATCATGTGACCAACCCCCCTACTGAGAGTTGAGTAGGGCCCTACTGAGCTGTAGTCACAAGAAAAATGTGCTAAAATATTGATGCCTTGCCTATAAGGTGTCAAGCGGAAAGCAAGGCGGTAACTTAATTATGTGGGATTGTATAGGATTAGTCATCATGTGCCGACCTGGCCTCTATTCACCGCCGCAGGAAAAGCGCTGTTGGCGTATTCTGCCGGGCGGTGGAACGGGGCCATAAGCTACTTCCACCTCGACTTCCAGTCTTTTCCACATTCATGTATCCACAGTCATTACAAGTCATCTAATAACAATGCATTCTTCCATCGTTCTTATCCTCGAGTGATTACGGCCCTATTTCAGTGGTCGTCACAAGTGTTCCGACAGCGCATTGAAACTGCTTCAGCCACCATTGCTTAATTCAAGCCATACGCTGGTACTGCCTCGGACGCGCAAAAACAAGAATACAGAGTAATCTTGGATGTCGCGGTTCTCATTCATAATCACTCGCCCAGATACGGCCAGTTTTAATGGCTTTTCGCTCATAACTTGCAAACTCTCCGCCTAAATATATCATGCAATCAATCGCATGGGCATTATCTGTCCCGTGTGTGTGTAATTAAGGCCGAGATAGCCCTCATCATCCAACTTATGCTATCACCTTTTTTTTGAATATCTGTTTATAATCAAGGAAACGAATTTGTTAATTTAAACATGACGATTATTGCGACAGTATTATAGATCATGCGTCTGAAAGGGTTAAAATACTAAGAGTCTCTCATATATCGTTAGCTATATAGCGTGCAGGATCCGCGTGGATACTTACTTCGACCCAAATGCAAAATATATTTTTACAAATTCCGGCTCAATGATTCTCGCGACTCTCCAAACACCGCCACGATAGAAGGTATTTACTAACTAGTCACCTAATGGAATAACTAACTATCCTTGATTCTTTACTAATCACGAAATCGCTCCACTTCCAAGGATTATGTGCACATCCCAGTACCTGATTTTCATGTTAACAAAGTCTCATCCAAGAGACTTAGAGCCAGAACGGCGAAAGGTACAATAACCATTTTACTCTGATTAGCAGCTTCACCAGTGCCGTGGCATTGAATTTAGGCATAGAGGGACTTCTATGGGGTGCCCATTCAAGTAGTCGGCTGTGGCCTGGGCCCTGGTAGAGCCTAGCAGCACTTCGCAGGTAAAGATTTCGCTCGGCCGATTTGTGGCAGGCAAAATTATCTTCAATGTTTGTGTAGGCTGCTAGACTCAGATCGGGTTTCGTCCTCTCTTCAACATTTTGCAGCCCGTTTCTCTCATTTTTTGTCTTAACAATCAAGTTAGGCCAGAAATAAGAATAGGGAAATCACTTGCTTTAAAAGAAGACTCGAAAGTAAAAATCGAAAGAAAGAAAAAGAAAGAGCTGGTGAGACATAATTCATCACAAAGAAAATCTCAGAAACCCGATCTGAACGGCACTGAAGATTGAATGTGGTTTTGGTAGAGCTTTTATTGACTTGATCTGCTGCAATCCAGGGCTAATAATGCCCTTCAACGTACCTGCACCTTTCCTGTACCGATCTAGGGGCAATAAAACTCTCACGCGAGCCCTTTCTATCTCAGCCAAACGGCACGAGAGGCGTGAGCTTAAAAGAGCCCATGCAACCAAATAGTAGGATAAGAATTGAGCGGAACTCCTCGCTAAAGATTGCGAGGGCTATACAGCTCGGCTCCAACTACCTCCTTCGTTAAACCTCTATAGTACAAGACTCGACGCATGTGATAACTCATTCAGCAATCTATAATTAACGTCAAAAAGTCCTTTTTGACAGCGAGGAAGAGTTTGGGTGGTTCCGAAGCAGAGGGAACGTGTGGCGTTAGAAATTGTCTCAACAAACACCCTAAATCTGAAACGAACCGTGGCGATCGCGAGAATTCCGGGGCTCTCACCTCTAGTTCTCAACAACATGACTCGACCGTGCACATTCTGCTACGCTCTATTATGTTAATCGCAGCTTGTCTCACCCCACTATGTCACAGATGATCATCATGTCGAGCTCATCGTTGGAATAGGAGCCCCGATATGTTGCGATGCTACTCCTGAACCTTGATGAATAGACCTGAATTCAACTTCTGCAGCACGTAATGTCCGAATATGAGTCTCCAAAGCTCTGCGTCGAAGCCCTATCTCCAACTTTAATATCAAAGGAGACTGTGCGTATAAATCTATCCGAAGTATATGACCCTCGTTGTGTTATGTTCTTGCAGCTGCCGTAGAATGGATAAGAGTAATGCTGGACGAACGTACGATCAGCGAGAGATCTACAATAACCTCCTTTCCCCTTAATCTGTCCCGAACACTATGAACACCTAAAAATAAGCCTCTCCTGCAGAAACTAAGTTTGTGATGAACGGTTCGGCGTTCGGGATGCTCAGGCACTAGGGCGAACAATCCCCTGGACCCGACCCACTCGGCTAAACACCCGAAACGCCTCATTTTTCGGTCTATCCTCCGACTACCCTTCTAGATCATCTTATTAGGCCGATAGGGAATTATTTTTGGAGCTATTCAGGAAGATAATTTTCAGAATATTCACAAACATCTTCAGAGAAAGAGGAAGTTAAAGATTCAGACCTACCACTTTAGTATGGCGTACATTTACTCAAACCTTGATAAAGTCGGCTCACCCCGTGTAAAAAAGTATTTATGAATTTCGAGCGATTAACTGTCTAAAAAGGGTATAAAATGAAGAATTAAAACATGAATCGGTTTTACAAATCGCGTCAAAATCGATTTCCCAGGGTTGAGTGTGAGACCGCTGAACTGTGGCCCGTAGTCTTCCCCAGTTGATTGTAGCTTACTGAGTGTCGAAACTGACTAGTTTGATAAAAATGTTCATGGGTTGGGTTAGTGGGTCCATCCCCTTAGCTTGAGAAACACAGTGCTTAGTCTAGCTTGAGGTTGTGTGCTTTTGGCATGAATGCCACCAACAGATCTATACCTTCACCTTCAAGAGTATTTGGATAACTTCGTGATAACATACTAGCAATTCAACCTCTGATGGATGAATTAATCCTTTACATCGAGTACCGAGTCACTTTCTGAACGCTCAGGACGAAATGATCAGCACACACGGGAAAAATGTCAACCACGGATCCTTGAAACAGGATGCCATGAGACATGAGGACGTTCGTTTCACTAAATTAGCACGACACGAAATTAGTTTCTTCAACATCACGTACGAGCTTTGATTCTCGAGCCATCACGGAATCATCTCTCAAGCCGGGGACTTCGAGGACTATAAAGATGGCCATCTATCCACGGTCAATTGTAATCATTCATAACCCATTGTCTTTCGCTTCAGTTGACTGGCTCAACGTGACAATCTTTCAATTTCTTTCTTGTCGTACCTTCTTGCTTTCTTTTCAATCTCTCAGAATTGACTCTCGCTCTGTTTTCCTCAAATTCAATTATTCAATCAACATGAAAAATACTGTCATTCTCATGCTCGCGGGTACTGCCCTTGCGATGCCCGTCACCAAGACCCTCGAAGCTCGCAAGCCTTGCCTGTTCCCCGATGGACTCCTCAATGGTGAGGGAAGCGGCTCTGGAAGCGCTGAATCTTCTGCGAGCGGTGGTCTCAGCGGTCTTGCCTCCATCTTCGGCGAAGGCAGTGCCTCTGGAAGTGGCTCGGCTGATTCGTCCAGCGAGGCATCGGGCGAGGCCTCTGGCGAGGCTTCGGCTTCCGGCTCGGGATCTGGGTCTGCGAGTGCTGGACTTAGCGGTGGACTGAGCGGACTTGGTGGACTTGGATGGGGTGGTTTCGGCAGTGGATTGTCAGGCCTAGGTGCTACCGGGACTGGCTCGCTTGGTGCTAGCGCAACGGGCGGTGCCTCGGGATCAGGCAGCGCTTCCGGCGGTATTTCAGGCGGCGCATCTGGAGGCGCATCCGGTGGTCTTTCTGGGGAAGCTAGCGGCACCACTTCGGGCGGCCTAGGTGCTTCCGGTAGTGGCTCTCTTGGTGCCTCGGGATCAGGAAGTGCTTCAGGTGGTCTTTCTGGAGGAGCCAGCGGCACCGCATCTGGTGGCCTGGGCGCTTCGGGGACTGGTTCTCTCGGTGCCTCCGGTTCAGGAACTGCTTCGGGTGGCGCATCTGGTGGCCTTTCTGGAGGCGCTAGCGGCACTACTACGGGTGGCTTGGGCGCTTCTGGTACTGGCTCTCTTGGTGCTTCGGGATCGGGAACTGCTTCAGGCGGTATTTCTGGCGGCGCGTCTGGAAGCGCATCCGGTGGCCTTTCTGGAGGAGCTAGCGGTACCACTTCCGGTGGCCTAGGTGCTTCGGGCACTGGTTCTCTTGGTGCCTCGGGATCTGGAACTGCTTCAGGCGGTGCCTTCGGTGGTGTTTCTGGCGGAGCATCAGGCGAAGGCTCTGGTGAATCCGGCGTGAGCGCAACTGGAACGGGCGGTGCTGAGGGTGGTACATCCGGCACTGGCTCTCTCGGCGCGAGTTCTTCGAGCGCCCCCTCGGCCTCCGACTCCACGGGCTCCGGCGATTCCACCTCGGGCTCTGCTGGCTCTGGCATTTCTGGCTCTGGCTCCGCTGGTGTTAGCGGCTCCGGATCTGGTCAGGGTGGCTCAAGCGTCTCTGGCAGCGTAGGTGCTGGAGTTGGTACTGGTACTGGCACTGCTCCGGAGACATGGAGCACCAGCATCAGCGTTTCTTTCCCTGGCGCGACGGGCTCGATCAGCGGTTCGGCATCTGCCCAGGCTGAGGCTTCGGCTCAGGCTGAAGCTTTCGCTTCTGCTAATGCGAGCGCCAACGCCTCTGCGAATGCCAACGCTTCGGGCTCTGCCTCTGCGGATGCCTCCGCGAATGCTTCCGCCAATGCATCTGCTTAAATTCGGGATCCCGTCGAGGGTATGCAGCTGTTGGCTTGATAATAAATCATTTTCGTTTGAAACAGGCCGCTGTTTGGTTGGAAATGCCCTCGGCAATCGATCGACCTTGTCTTGGGGGAATGTTTGGTTGTCCTGTTAGATCTATCACTGTCAATTAGTATCAGATATTTGGGTGCGATTGACGCACATATACGCTCATTATGTTTTGCAAGTCAGACTGACCTAGCCATGTCAACAAATCAATCATCAATTTCTTGTTCGAGCACTGTCCTCAGTAGAGATCGGATATGAAGCTATGGAGTAGGTATGAGGATGTCAAAACAGGGTTGCGTGGATTGATTGGCTGATTGCTTCTAGAAGGGCGGTCTGGAGATCTGATGCCACCAAATCAACGATTGACCAATCAGGGGACACCTAAGTAACAGGATAAATTTGACTGGCCATTCAATTTTGTATCTTTGAAAAACTCGTTCTAAATAGCCTAGATATCGTCTATTGATCCATTATTTTATTGGAAATAAGTAACACTATGTTGTAGTTCCGTCGTGTGTATCAAACTTTTGGGGTAATTCTGCCGGTCAAATTATGCTGATATCCACAATGCGTAGATCACGTGACTGTATATACATTGACATTAAAGACTCAAATGAACATGTGAGCAGGACCAATCATGTTCAAACGTATAGGATTCTTCACTGAATTAGAGAGACTTACAAGAGCTGAGACACTCTTCAAAAACCCTCGCTGCTTGCTGGGAAACTCTTCTTATTGTGTGTTATTTGAAATCGGACACCGCCAAGAGTGGAAATTCTGCTGCCTCCGACTCTAATTTCCCCCTCCACGTTATCTTATCGTCTTACTACCGTTTGAGTATCGGCCCATCTCGCTCGACCATGGGGAATCCGCTGTGATTGTCGGATGTTTCAAGAATCTCGGTGCTTCCGATTAAGACTCGGGACTTCTGCTTGATCGGTAATCTAAAGAGAGGGCCTCTCGTCCCCTTCTCGCCTCTCGCGCAATGGACCAAGAGGATGCTCCACCGCCTTACTCGGCCGTTGACCCGTTGCTTGCGCCTGCGAATAATCGCAATGGCAACGCTTCGGCACCTTTGCGTGGGAATGTTTCACCTTCGCAAGATGCCGGTAGCTCCAGCGCTAGTCAATCTGTCGCACCATCGAGACCGGCCGTTGTGCCTACCCACTTTACTTCCGCGGTGACCTATTTCGAGGAACGGCCACCACCAACCGTCTTGGATGAGAGCCGGGATCTCCTCCACCATCATATGACTATATACCCTCGCAGCTCAGCCAAAGATTCTCCTCGGCGGCCTCGATGCTGGACCTCGGGCGTGGATGATGTTACTCAGCAGGACTGGGACACCTTCCTACGATATCTGTTTCCGCCGCAATTAGGTTTGGCTGCTGCCTCGCAGCATCTTCCTCGGCAGCTGCGCGCAGAGATCCAGCGAGATCGTAAGGACCGCCCGCAAGAGACCGATGAGCAGCGACAAGCTCGCATCGCAGCCGTGGTAGATGAATGGAATCAATGCTTTTTCGAGCCACGCGCAGCTCGGATTGACTTTGTCTATGTTGGCGAATCCGATGCAGCGCCTTCGTCCGCTCTTTGCCCTCGGTGCTACCCAGCTGCGACTAGGGCAACACAAAGTCCTGGTGCTGCTGCGGTTCTGGATGGCCAACATGCGACGAATCTGAATACACCATCGACCGTACCGGGGCAGCATACACCATCGCCGACTGGCTGGCCTGTCCCTCCAAACCAACACTACCCTTACCCTCCGATGCAGGGTCACCATGGACCATTTGGAGTGATGCCTCCATTCCCAGTACACGGTTTACCTCCCAATCACCAGCCTCCTCAATACTATCCCCCTCCACCGCCGCCACCTCCGGGTCTTCCGCCGTGGCAATGGAACCACTGGGCTTATACTCAACCGCAGTTCGGTCATTCTGGAACGCAAAAGACGGGTGGTCCGCTTGGGTGGATTTCTTCTCTCACATCCCAGGCACAAAAGTATGGTGAACGCTTCGCCGAACAAGCGCAGCATTATGGGGACCAAATCAGTACACAGGCCATGCATTATGGTCGGCAGGTCGAGGAACAAGCACTGGCGCATGGACGCTGGCTTGAGGAGCAGGCACGGCTTCATGGACGCAAGCAAGGTGTACAACCATCTGCCCCGTATACATACCAGCAGCCTCCACAGAACCCGGGCCACACTACAAGCCCTACGCAACACACACCAACACCTCCAAACAATCCAAGCCCTCCAGCCCAGCCCCAAGGAAATCAATCTCCAGCCCAAACACCAAGCCAGACCACCCTTAGTACAACCCCGAATCAAAACCGCGATCTGTCCAACAATGAAACCAAGGCCGATAACAAAGATCCCATCGTTGATCACTCCCGTCGCGACTCCATCAGCTCAATCTCTTCCGAATCCTCACTCAGCTCCATCGACTCCCTCTCAACAACTTCCGAGCTCGGTCCCTCTGATCTAGCAACTGTTCGTACACAACTGCAAGATCTACATGATAGGCACGACCGCACATTGTATGAAGCAGCCGTCGATCTCCGTCGACAGCTAGACGTCCTTCAAGAATCCCGCCGCGAGGCACGGGCATCTGGCCGTCAAAACTGGCGCAATGGATGGTCCCGACATCAACCGAATAGCACAGACAGCACTGACTGGGGTCGCTGGGAATCACCCGAGCAACAAGAACGTCAATCTACCGAGCGCCGCGCCATGAAGGAAGAGATGCGCGCTACCAAGAAAGCATTCCGAGATATCGTGCGCCGCGCGCGCGATGAACAGCGTGATAGAAGGCGCGCGAAATGGAATCGCCGGCGGCAAGCCCTGGCCAGCGCAGAGAATAACGCGAAGGACAAAACCTCGCTGGACAACCGTATGGGAAATTTGGCACTGGCAGATACGCCCAACCCGCCCCCAGTCCGTGCTCAGACGGAGCCTGCTTCCTTCCAGGTGCCGCGACGACATCTACCTGCGCGGCCCAATGCAAGCTCGGATGTCAGTACACAGGGTACTGTGAATACTGCATCGTCTGCATCGCAGTCGCAGTCCAGCGTGAACGAGTTTCCAACCGAGCTTCCTGGCAGGAAGGCTAGGACTCAAGATCGGTTTAAAGAGATGCTGAAGCCGCGGAGTGCGAAGAAGCAGCACAAGCCTTCGGATTCGAAAGATGGGAATGATTCGAAGAAGGAGCCCGGCGGTTGAGTCTTTTGGTCTGGAAATGTCTATTTTCCATTTTTGTATGTAAATCTTGAAGCATTTGGCGCATATCATGTTTCTACGAGGGTAGATATCTCGTTGGATGAACTGGGATGAATGATGTTACGAGTCCATGGCAGGTAGATTGGAATAATCTTGACATTGCACATTCAACATCTTGTACAAATCCATTTTTTGTGAATTCATAGCTCAGTCCAGTATCGTAGACAGTGTAGACTAACCCTATCCCCGCTCCACAAAGCTCCCCATCATCCACAACAGAATCTCAAACCTAACCTTAGGCTTATGACTGCTGACTCTCATTCCTCTCAACCAAATCACCAACACCCAGCCCACGACCAACCTTAACCTTAACCAACTTCTCACCCTCCTTCCCATCCTCCTTCTTGCCCAATTCGCCAACCTCGTCACCCTCATCGACATTCTCATCATTCTTGGCCTTGTCATTCTCCCGGTCCCGCTTCTCGATCGCCTTCCAGTCCAGCCACTGCTTCTGCAGGTCCAATTTCATGGCGTAGGCATCCTCGCCGTCGGCATAGTACTTGCTCTCGACCTTTTCGACCTCAAAGCCCAGGGTATCGCGGTATAGACGCAGGGCGGCGGTGTTGGAGACGCGCACGTGCAGGGAGACGTAGTTGGCGCGGTGGGATTCGGCCATTGCACGCTCTATTGGAAATGTCAGTAAATCGAATACCACTCGAAAAGTAGCTGGAATGTGCGCGGTCAAGCTCGCAATCGCAATCGCAACACCCAGACCCAAATAGGAAGACATGAAAAAAACTCACGACTCATCCGCATCAACCTCTCCGCAATCCCCAACCTCCGATGCGTCCTCATAACTGACAAACTCGTAATATGCCCATGCTGAAGCCCATCGGACGGCTCCTCCTCCATCTTCGCCAACACATACCCCACAACCTTAGGATACTGGCCGGAAATATCCCCCGCCATACCGGGCCCAGAACCACCGCTCTTATACCCATTCTTGGGCCGGACGACGGCGACAAAGCTCAGTTGCGGCCATGTCAGGGCGTGGTAGAGGTAGTATTTCAGGAAGTAGTTTTCGGGGAGGTTGGTTATGTTGCAGGTTTGGATGGAGGGGAGGAGGTCGATGTAGGAGGGGTAGGAGGAGAGGGGGACGATGTCGACCATTTTGGATTTTTTGGTGGAGGGTTATCGGATTCCTCCCGGGATGAGGTTGTTGGTGGGGAATAGGACGGGTGGGATTGAAGATGGGGAGCAGGGGAGGGTGGTGTTGAATTGGAGGCTTTTGGTTTCGGTGGTGTTGCGATGGCCGCGGGATTATGGGGTCATGTGATTGGTGGGTGTGGGGCTGCCTAGATGAGGTTGTTAAGTACAAAGTTGGATGGTTATTACTTGGACTGGTTTAGCATTAATTTGATCGCTTCTGCGAGTAGATTTTGAGTAGTAAATGGGACACGCAGGACTAGAGTCCAATTTAGCATGAAATGTACCATCGGCACGGGTATCTTCTGAGGAATGGTAGGTTTCAACCCGAGTCCAACCTTAGATATGTAATGCTCATATTCGTGACAGCTATAACTGTCTACTGGTTGAGTGTCTTAGAATTTACCCCGCTATTATCATAGCAATCAAGAATCGGAATACGCACTACAGGAAGTTTTAGGCTGTTAGCGCTGTCCGGAGAAAGCTTCATTATGAAGCATGCATCTTTATTTAAGATACAAGTCGTCACATTCACCAAATCCATTGCCATTTATCTTCCCTGTACATGGGTTTTCAGACTTTTCACGGTACTTACATCTAGTCACTTACTAGGTAAGATTGTACCAAACACACAGTTTCCTTGTCGTGTTTCATCGTACCGAAAGCTCTATCGTACCGAAAGCTCTATCGTACCGAAAGCTCTATCGGGTGAATTGTATAGGGCCCACCAGGGCTCCGTTCAACAGGCCCAGACGAGTCTCCTACTTTTATGGGAGGAATCACTGACAAGAGACGAGATAGGTAAGATGGCTTGAGGTAGTATGATCGAACGAGAGCTGCCTGGCTAGTTTGAAGTAGGAATGTGGTGTGATTTTCTCTATGTATAGATCATAAATCTTGCACTTGAATGTGTATCTAAAACGAAGTCATAAGAAGAAACTGAAGCCCACTTGCCAGGCCAGCGCGTTACAAAATCTGGTATCCAAAGAAAAAAAAAACATATCCAACCAAAATGGAAATAGATACAGTAACATATGACACAAAACGATATGGCGGACTCGACTGGGACATCACGTCGAGTTCAACCTTATGGACATGGACAAACCAACCAACAATTAATCCCTAGTTATAGCGTGAGGTGCCTGAGCGTCCACCGGTGTGTCAGATGCACTCTGCTGCACGGAGCTCTTCTCACGCAAATGAATCCCCTGAGCCTTGAGCTGCTTCCGAGCCTTGTGACCACCACAGCACGAGGCACAGCAGGACCCGAACTGGACGATGAATGCTAGCAAGCTGAAACCTGACGCAATCCACATAAACACCAGCATCTGGTTGCCGACGTGAGCCTTGATGTTGAGACTGGGGTCAGCGTTGGTGAAGACGTTGGCGAAGATGATGAACATGACTGTCGCAACAGCGGAGGCGACGATAGTCACCAGCGCGGTGAAGAAAGCTAGAATGAGGAAGGGGAATGCGCGCAAGAGGATGAATGTGCGACGTCGGTGGGGTGGGTTTCCTGAGGGTGTAACCAGGCCACCAGAGACCCATGACTTGATGGACTGCGGGGGTCGCGAGGAAACAGCGAAGGGGCTGAGGAAAATCATGATAAAGTTCAAGACTGCTGCTGCAATGAAGAGGCCGAACATCCAGTGTGATGCGACCTTTGCAAGGTGAAGAGGTTCTTGGATGTCACTGGGCAGGGCGACTGTTGGAAGAGCGGTTAGCCATAATTGAACATTCCAATCTTAGGAATAGAAGACAGAAATAAACATACTACTTGCGCCTGCCAGCAGCTCATTCAAAATAATGTCGACCGGGTTAAAAGCATACAACGTCTTCGGTTTCGAGCAAGCAGTGATCCCCTCATCGTTATAGCCCTCACAGAAACCCCACAGGCCAACCTGGTAGAAATCATGCAAGCCAATGGATCGAGCAATGGAATTGATCAAAACGGCGTTGGGCACAGATAGTGGGATAATGTTGGAAAGGTCAAGATAGAGGAAGTATGTACTGCGCAGAACTGGCTTATTGGCCACATTTCCAATTACTACCAACACGAGAAAGATCCAGGCGATTAGGTATAGCAGGGAGCGTAGAGCGCGGTGCCAATGAACGGTAGATTGGCGTCGACGCCGGTCTGGAGAGGCGCGACGGAAGAAAGGAAGGCGCCGTTTGCCATTGACCGGAGCATCCGTCCCGTCGGCCATGATTGAGTCGACTGAAGAGGACGGTGCGATGAAGAGAGAAAGGAAGAGGAGTAGAAAAGATTCAGGCAGACTCTGCGATCGGTCAGGATGGTGGGAAAGAAGAAAGAGGCAGTGATAAGAATGACGTTTAGGCACCCATAAACTTGGGGAACATAACAAAAGGTAAACCGAAAGAAAAAAAAGCCACAGGAACGAGAGTTTGGGCGGGAGATATGCCGCAGCTTCTGTATGGAGTCGAAAGTTTTTCACTGCCTTGCGGGCTTGCAGAGAAGAGGGCCCAGGTCGATCTGATCCGTACGAGTACGGTGTCGAGATCCACCAGATCCCTGAAGCCCAAAGCTGAAAGCTCCCTTGGGATCGTCAGTGGCTTGTCGCTAGTCTCCGTACGCCTTGGCGATCATGCAAGCGTGTTTGCCGACCGGAGGCTATTTGGACCTTGTCGTAAGGATGTTGGATATCAATTTGGCATAGAACCACAACAGAAATCGCTGGGTCGAAATACGTCAGTGAGATTAACTCTGAGTAAACAAGAATTGCGTACCTTTGGGCACCATTCACATGGACAACAACCCTTAACGCCGAGACCCCAGAACATCTCTGTCTCGATGTCTCAATGCACCGTGGTGGAGATCCGCAAGCCTCAACTCAATTGGCCCATCACCCAGCAACACAGGCTGGCAACGTCATCAGACACTGCGCCCTTCCCCACCAGACCCTGGTTGGACCAAAAATTGGAGACTGGGTGGTTCGGGTTCCGCTGATAGTCCAGATTATCGGTTGTGTTGGTTGCACCTTGCAAGTTGGAGGACCGGGCGGAGAAAAGAATGAGGTCGGCACTTTCTCCTCGTTAGGCAGAGACAAAAAATGACAATGTCATTTGCAATCCTCTCACTAACTGGGGATTTCACTCGCTTTCTTCTCCAGAGACTCACCAAACCAATTCCTCCTACCCTCTGCCTCCTTGTCGTCGTACACACCCGACATACTTCACCATGAGGTGGCCATCACTAGCCCTGGCCATCATCGCAGCAGTGGTGACTGCGGCCGACACATCAACTTCCGAGTCATCCACGACCAGCAATTCCGATTCTTCGTCATCGATTAATCTGTCGACTGCATCCACGGTGACCAACCCGTCCACAGTGGCCTTGCCCTCTGGCAATTATATCACCTATAGCACCACAATTACCCTGGACAATGGCAATTCCTCCGTCTTGGTATCTACGACAGCCGCTCCCAATGCGACGGTGACGACATCGGGCAATTCAACCATGACTACCACATCCGAATCGCTCACAGTCCTGGTTGGCGGCGGCCACACAACAACCCTAGGGAACGGGACTATGAATGCGACGGCCACCGCCTCCTCCACCTCGACCCAGACGCCAGTCATCAATACTCGCCCGTGCAACAACTATGCCGAGTTCTGCGCGCGCAACTATTCCAACATTACCATGGTGGCAGCCCACAACAGCCCGTTCGTGCGCAAAGGGAACGCTGCTTCCAATCAGGAACTGGATGTGACAACCCAACTCGACGACGGCATTCGCATGCGTAAGAACCCCCTCAGGAAACGCTTCCCAATTTTCAGGAACGGCCTCCACTAACATCTTCACAGTTCAGTTCCAAACCCACTACCAAAACGGCACCATGATGCTTTGCCACACATCCTGCGATATCCTCAACGTCGGCACCCTCGAAGCCTACCTCACCACCGTCGCCCAATGGATGCGCAAGAACCCCTACGACGTCGTCACCATCCTAATCGGAAACTACGACTACGTCTCCCCGCAAAACTTCACCGAACCAATCAAGGCATCCGGTCTCTACGATCTAGCCTACACGCCATCCAAAATCCCCATGGGTCTGAATGACTGGCCCACACTGTCGGAGATGATTCTCACCGGCAAGCGTGCCGTCTTCTTCATGGATTACCAGGCGAATCAAACGGCCATTCCTTGGCTGATGGATGAATTCTCGCAGATGTGGGAGACACCATTTTCACCGACGGATGTTAACTTCCCGTGCACGGAACAACGACCTCCTAATTTGTCGGAGAAGGATGCTAAGAGTCGCATGTATATGGCGAATCATAACCTGAATTTGGAGCTTAATTTGGGCTCGTTGAGCATCTTGATTCCCGACACTGCTACTATTAAACAGACTAATGCTGTAAATGGCAATGGAAGTTTGGGGTGGATGGCGAATAACTGTACCCGTGAGTTCTTCCATCTTTAAGGTTCTTCCATACATTCTGACCTGGTTTTACTAACGCTGTTACAGGTGACTGGAACCGCCCACCAAACTTCCTACTCGTCGATTACTACAACTACGGCAACTTCAACGGCTCCGTCTTCGAAGTCGCCGCGGAGATGAACAACGTTACTTATAACCGTACCTGCTGTGGTCAAGAATCTGCCGCTGTGCTGGGTATGTCAACCGCCAGCTTCTCCACGATGCTGGTGATTGCGGCTGGTGTACAGTTCCTCCTATCTGCATTCTGATCCTGGATGATGTTGATGACCTGTTTCTTGTTTTCTTTGTGAATCTCATTGTTTGGGCGGGATTGCCTGCTCATTGGCGCTTGGTTCTGCTCTGCTTTTCAAGCATGTGTAAATACATAATTTAGTTTTGAGTGTCCTGAATAACTTCGGACTCGTCATTTATTTTTGAAATTGTGCCCAATAGATATTTTAGTTTTATCAGAGTCAACTCTCGTGGGCGCCGTCCGAGATCACAGTATGGAAATAATGGTAGATTCATCCGTGGTTCCTACAGGGGTGGAACGGGCCAGTCCCATGGACGGACGAGATAGCACGTGGTGGGAATGGAAGCTTAAATCAAAGGTAGGTAGTTTGTCAACCTTATCTTTGATAACCTTATATTACCATGCGGGTAAGATATCCCATCATCCATAGCAAGCAATAGCAAGTGCTACGAGTTGCATGTGCTGGTCTGGGGTACCCCCCTACAGGGGAGAGAGGACCTCACTGCCTGTGTGGGAGTCCCAATATAAAAACAGCGGGTCAAGTCCGAAGTATACAGCCACGAATCTTCAGAAAAAACCATAACCTCCGAAAAACAATCAATACAAAGAAGAAATAAAAAAAGAGGGCCAATCCAAATCCGAGAATGGTAAACCACTACCACCCGAGGGTGGCACCCGCAGGTAACTTCCTGGCCCCGAGCACCCAGGGACACTTGCGACGGTCGTGGGGCCTTGTGCTATTCAGGTCTCGAACCCACGCCTATTTAGGGGAAGGCACACCAGGTGTATTAGGTGTCAGCAAATCAAGCGCTTTCCCGCTTAGACTACTGGGGGGATTGGTTAGAATATTGGGGGTTTTGTTCCCTCATATGTTTGATGTTTGCTTCCGATGGATGTTTGGGGAAGGGGTGTTTGAGACTATGGCCGATATTTTATGTGTATTCCCTTTTTGCTCCGAGGGATGGGAGATATGGGTCTATATTGGACTCGGTTTTTACTGCAGATAGCTGATTTTCGGGGTCGTAGGTAACGGCTATTGCTGTCAGATGTCATGGTAGTGCTAACGGTATAGATGAGGTATATGTCGGGGTAATAGCGCTGATTTTTCGCGGAGTATCGATCAAAGATTCTACTCAATGGTTATTGCCAATATCTACACATTCACGTACGCGATACTGGGGAATAGATGACTGGGAAACCGACGGGATTCATTATTAGGTCGTTGTGCCCGTCAGGAATGCACAACTATGGATGTTGCGCTATGAATGGTTCGTTATGATGCCCTCCCTCCCTCCCAACGCATCACAGTTTTTTTTTTTTGGTTTTTGATATTGTGCCTCCCTCCCTCCCTCCCAGCATAGAACAACGACGACGAGCCTTCGACAATACCCCCCCTATCCGCCCTCCCTCCCGTCCTCAATTCCCTCTCTCCAGCCCGCTCCCCTCTCTTGTCTCCACCAGTCTCGACCCCTTCAAGCACCCCCCTACTCCGGCGTCTTGCCGCGGGCGAGGGACTCCTCCAGCATCTGGGCAAACTCGTCGTCCGTGATGCTGTAGGGCTCAGGAGTATCACCCTTGGCCTCGACGTCGAGGCAGGAAGGGCCCGAAGGGGGCGAGGTGGTGGTGTTGGCGGCGATACCCTCCTCCTCCGGGGTCTTGCCGCGGGCCAGGGACTCCTCCAACATCCGAGCGAACTCATCGTCGGAGGGAGTATCGTCCTCGGCGACAACCGGGGAAGAGGAGGGCACACCGGTGAGCGGGGACAACGGCCCCCCCAGGACCCAGCGCACGTGCTAGATAGAAAAAAAAACCTCAGGTCAATACAACAAGATCAGACGAACACGGCGAACCGGACGAAAGTACCTTCTTGGTTTGGACGTGCCCGTAGCATTCGCCCCAGGTGGTCTTGACGAACTTCTTGCCGAGATCGCGCTTGCGCTTGCGCGAATTGAGATTTTTGCAGAGCGAGTCTGCAATCTCGTAGTCCGCGTCTTGGCTGTTGCTCTCATGGAGCCAGTTCAGCTTCTTCTTGCGGAAGCGGCGGCGGAATTCGGTCAGCGGGCTAGGGTCTTGAGTCAGCGGGGGGTTTGGAGATTGGGAGTTGGATCCTTGGGGGCTCACTTCTGTGTCTGAGTCGCCGGTCAGGTCGATGACCACGAAATCCTTGGGAGGCACAGTAGGAACAGACGGGGTGGTGGTGATGGCGGCGGTGGCAGGCGGCGAGGTGGTAGTCATGGTGGGACCCTGTGTCTGATGAGCGGCAACAGGGTTCCCGGCCGGCAAAATGAAGGGGATGCCAGCTTGTTGGAGGAGGATGGCCGCTTGTTCAGGAGACATTGGCGGCACGTAGCCGCGGGGGCCAGAGAAGATGGAGTTGGTGTAGTTGGTGGCCATTGTAGTGGGCTCACCAGGCGGAGAAGGAGCGGAAAGAGGTGTTGGAAGATTGGGTGGAAGGTCTTCCAAGTGGGTCGAGGGAAGATCTGTTGGACGATCTTCCGTGAGAGTAGGTGGTGAGAGAGGAGATGGCGAGAGAGTAGGTGGCGCGAGAGAAGGTGACTCGAGAGAAGGTGACTCGAGAGAAGGTGGTGCGGTAGGTGGTAGACAGGTCTGAGCAGGTGGTGAACAGGTATCCGAGTAAGTAGGTTGTTCAGATTTTTCAGATCGTTCACAGTGTGGAGTGGGAGCTTTGAAGATTTTGGTTGCAGCTCTGGATGTTCGGGTTGGAGAAGAGATGGAAAGGGGAGATGCTGGGGAGAGAACAAAAGAATTTATATTCGAGGGCCGGGTGGGCGTTTGATAGGCAGCATACAAGTCATTGTTTGCCTGGGACGATTGCTCGTAGCTGCCTTGGGGATGGGCTGGAGGTAAGGTGAAGGCAGCCTCTGGGGCCTCCGTGGGTGCCTCCCCAGCGAAGGGTGGGGGGCACGTGGTCGCCTGAAGTGTTTGATAGTCCCGAATTAGGCAATTGTGAGTCGTCGCCAAGGTAGCGTATCTATCTTTCCACTCCTGAGCTTCTGCCTTGACCTGGTCCATTCGATATCGATGGTTCGAGGCCAGGCGACGCAACCGTAGAACTTCTGCCTCCAGCTGTTGAACTCCCAGCATACCAGTCTCCAGGTCTACCTGTTCGTACTTGAGCAAGGCATCACGGTACTTGTTCCGTTCAGCGATGACAACATTGAGGCGGCGTCTGGAACTGTCCAGGCGACTTTTAAGAGCTTCATTCGAGTCTGCCTCTCCACCAATCATGCAGGGTAGATTAGGTGCCGATGGATAATACCCAACAGGGGCATATGGCGAGATGTGCTTTGAACTCGGCTTGCCTTGAGTGAAAGCCTCGACAGCTGCAACGCGAGCCAGGCTGTCTTGGTTGAGTTTGAGTGTATTTTTGATCGTAGGGCTAGCTGATGTAGGGGCTTCGGACGAAACGAAAGGGGAATGGGATGGGATGGGACGAATGGAATCTCGACTGGTGGAGTGAATATCGGATGGCTGCATGATCGTCTCTGCCGCCACCGCGACGCTCTGCTCCTGGCTCTGTCTCTTGCTTGGAGAAACCTCGATATCTCCTTGGAAGGCCGCTTCACTGGTCCGTTTCTTCGAGCCATCTTTCGAATCTGTTTGGTGGGCGAGATTACTAAAGTCGGTGAATGGGTCGAAGTCGTCATCCATTTCGAACAGAGAGGCTAGATCATCCACATCCTCCACGTCGTTGGAACAGGGCACCGCCAGCTGAGGCTGAGACCCGGGAGAAAGTGTAAGCCCCAGATCATGATGTGGCTTGCTGGTGGGATCCATGGAAAGAGACTCACGAAGGTCCGCGGTATTGTCCATCTTGAGTTAAGATCAAACAGGTGGCGCTGTGGCCGCCCGTCACAGTCTGATAATCAGAATGATTGAAGAGTCTGATGTTGGTTGAACTAGAAGTTCAGGAAGTTAAGAGGTGTTCAGGGTGGTTGTGTTTGGAAAAGTGTAGGGGAAAGAAGGGAGGTTCTCGTGGGGAAGTTCATGAAGTCTGGGAGTTTGGTTTGAAGGTAGTTGTGGTTGCCATGCTTATGGTGATCTTTTTTTTGTTTACATGTTTGTGTTCTGCCCGCAAAAACCATTACCGCCTTTACCGTTATCTAGATTCTAGACTCTGGGCACGAATCACTATTCCACAAAATTGATGACTAGAGCTAGTTTTCGAAGGGTTGGAGTATTACTACTAAATTTAGAGAGCAACAAACCGTATCTCCTAATATGGTACTGTAGCTCCATTATAGGTAGACATAATCTTTATCTAAATCAACCCCCTCAGGCTTGCTAAACAGTGCTAGCTCCATACATTTGTGAATTATCCTGTATGCTGTATTTCCCTTTGACCGTGGTCCGTCTGACCATAGCATCCCTATAATACTGCCATCCAATATGATCCTACCTCCCATATGCTACCTCGCGGCCGCCTTCCATTTTTGGAATATTCCTTGACTCCTTCCCTATCTGGCGTACTGCTTGCATATTTAATGTGATCTTCTGATCCGATCTTTTCCTCCTTCATCTACCTCACCGCCTCGAAGACCGCCTTTCCACGCGATCTTATCTATCCCAGCGGCGCACTCACCGCCTTTATATCATCTCTGGCATCTCACCGCCTCATGAATCACGGGACCTGTATGGCGAAGATGGCAAACATGGCCGACCCGGCAAAAGAAGGGCGGGACAGCCGCATGCCTGATGGCTCGGCAAGTAACATCAGTTTCCCCGAGACTGCTCCAACTCTCCAACCCGTCCAGTCTCCACCTCCTGCTTCGGTTCCTTTCTTTACCAGGTCTGCTCCGATTGACATTGACACTCGTGGAGCCTACGCTCGTCAAGTCCGTCACCCCGTGCCAGTGATCCCAGACCACATCCTCCGCAATACAGCTCCCTCTCGTCCTGATTCCGATTTCTACCTTCTCCCTCGTCTCCCCACCGAACCCTTCGACACCACCAAGCTCACTTACTCCCTCGTCGCGAGCGCTGTGGCTGCAACTGCTCCGATTCGTCGACCCGTGACTCCTGAAGTTCCGGAAGACCTGATCAAAGACCTCCTCGCGAAGACACCTCCAAAGTGCGAGCTGCCTTTCTGTCCCATCATGAGTGTCCTCCTTACTACCGGTAAGTCATCGTAACCGCACCCACTGGACTTCACCTCCCCGCATTCCTTGCCGAGTATTTGCTAATGTTTTGGGATCTGCAGCGGGGTACGACCATACCATCCGGTGAGTGATTTTTTTGACAAGCTTACTGCGTCGCCCCTCCTTTTGCTTCAAAATTGTCATCTGTTCCGGCAGCTAATCCGAGCTCGATCAAAACAGCTTTTGGGAAGCTCTCTCTGGCATCTGCTCCCGCACCATTCAGCACCCGGACTCGCAGGTCAATCGACTCTGCATCACCCCCGACAAGAAGTATCTCGCCGTTGCGGGCCACCACAATGTCAAGCTGTTTGACGCCAAGTCGAGCAACCCGAACCCACTGATGACCTTCGAGGGCCACACTGGCAACGTCACCGGAGTCGCATTCCACTGTGAGGGCAAATGGATGGTCACTAGCTCCGAGGACTGCTCTATCAAGGTCTGGGACGTCCGCAGCGGCAGCCTCCAGCGCGACTACCGACACGAGTTCCCTGTCAATGACGTTGTCATCCACCCCAACCAAGCTGAACTGATCAGTGGTGATCGTGGCGGCATGGTTCGCGTCTGGGACCTGGGTGAGAGCAAGTGCATTCACCAGCTGGAGCCTGAGGAAAACAGCTCTGTTACAAGTGTCAGCGTCGCAACCGATGGTTCGTTGCTGTGCGCTGGAAGCAAGAAGGTACGAATCATTCTTTTAGATATCGTTCTTCTGTGAGTCGAGTATTAACTAGTCTCTCTCTCACAGGGAAACGTCTACATCTGGCGCATGGTCCAGACCGAAGAAAAGGCGCTGATGATCCCAATTGCGACCTTTCAAGCTCACATGGACTACCTCAATCGCGTCCTCCTGTCCCCCGATGTCAAGCACCTGGCTACCTGCTCCGCCGACCACACCGCCAAGGTGTGGAACCTTGACCCGGAATACCCTCCAGCCAAGGCCGCCCTGAAGGAGTGGAAGGAGAAGCAGGAGAAGCGGGCGCAGGCGGGTGAGACGGAGAACCCGAACGACGCAGCCCTCGCCGACGCAAACGGAAACGCCCACGACCTCCTCCGTGTCTTCGATCAGGACCGTCACCTGCTACGCCTGACCGACAACGCGCCCCGAGAGGAGACCACGCAGCAGACCTTCGCTGCGCAGCCCGATGGTCCGCCCATGGACCCGGTCAACAACACCCTCTTCCTCGAGACCACCCTGGCTGGTCACCAGCGGTGGGTCTGGGACTGCGCGTTCTCGGCCGACTCGGCGTACCTGGTGACGGTGTCGAGCGACCACTACGCCCGCCTGTGGGAGCTGAGTACTGGCACCATCATCCGCCAGTACAGCGGCCACCACCGAGGCGCGGTGTGTGTGGCGCTCAACGACTACTCGGAGCCACGTTGAGGAGGTCGTTGTGGCATTCGTCTCGTTCTGGTTTTGGCCAGATCCTCGTTTTTTTCTTTCTTTCTTTCTTTTTTCTTTCTTTATTTTTATTGTTTCTCCGGGCGTTCGGAGGAAACATAGCGCGGCGTGGGACGGGCATTCGACATTTCTAGCATAGCGACTGGGCCCGGATCGCTTTTTATGACTTATGGAGCGCATGAGAGATACCACTCAGTAGTGAATTCGCCGTTTATCTCTTAAATCAATATCATTTACTCTCATGCAGTGTTTACATTCTTCTCATCCTAGCCTTGAACGATCCTCTGTCTTCAGGATTCCCTGTCACTTCGAAAAAATTGCTTAAACCTTTACCTATCGAGGATTCTCGACTCTACGGCTCACCGAAACCCCAGCTCTAGGAAATGACTTTCTACATTAGACCATACTAAGCAATTACTCTCCGTTGAAACAATAATAGACATAACCCAACGCTCAAAAAGTTCACATGGAAACGATAAATCGGGTCTCAAAATACATCACAATAGACACGGACCGATCACAGCAACCAAAATCGAATCCATATCGGATATACCCTTCCAGTAACAAGAATAGAACGAGTTCTGCTGCCGGTACAACCTCCAGCCTGCGCACTCATTCCCTATACTTTCCAATTTACCAAGCAAGCTCAAAAATTCCTAGACCGCCAATAAAATTCAGAGTAAAACGAAAATGAAAGCCGCTTAGTTCACAGAAAACCACGTAACGCTAACAACGATATCCAATCCCCGCTCCTCGGCCCCGGGGTACTTGAACGTCCACATGCCGTCGCGGTTGACGTCCCAGAAGGCGCCGGAGGCGGAGTGCATACCGCGCTTGCCGGCGTTGCTCTGTGAGCCGTCTGCGGCGGTGGTCTTGTCGATGACGCCCTGCTGCACGATGGTGCTGTTCACGGTGAAGCGGTAGGGGGTGGGCTTGGTGGATTCGCTGGGGGCGGTGGCGTCGATGAGGGACTTGAGGATGGTGTTCTGGGGGGTGGTGGGTGGTTTGTTAGTATCAGATGGGAGGGAGATGTGCGGGTGGTGTTGGGTTAGGTCTATAGGGGGGAGGGGAGGGGGGTGTTGCGTACGACGATTTGCGAGTTCCAGGTGCCGACGGAGTCGTGCTCGTACTCGGTGACGTCCTTCAGGGCGCCATCGCAAGCCTATTGTGTAAGGTGGTTAGGAATGGTTATGGTTGGTGAGAGGAGGTTGGGTTGGATTGGGTTTCGAGCTCCGTGCGCGTGGTCGGGGAGATGAAACGTACATCAGTGATGATCTTGCTGAGCTCCGGGATAGGAACGGGCTGAAGGTCGAATCATATTAGCGAATTGTCGTTCATCGGAATAGAGGTATCAAACTCGCGGCTGGACAGGCACGGTTTGCGACAGAATATCGGGCTCACGTACAGAAACGGGAGAGGCCTCGACAGCCATTGTGCTTGATTCGTAGGAAGAGGTTTATTGAAAGTCTAGTAATATGAAGCCAGTCAGCATTGAAAACACCGGTGACATGTCTTGGTACAGCTCAGTGCCCATTCGACGCCGATATCGCGGCCAGGATATTCGTTGGCGAAGCGCGTTCCGGAGATAATGCGGGGGGTGTCGGGGGTGGAATGTGGGCGTATAAGGCACGTAGCCTCAATAGGCAGCTGTTAAGAGGGGTGTATCACTGACAAAGGTTGGTTTTTAAGGCAAGAGGTTCTTGAACCGGCGGATTGGGCGACCGGGACGACTGATAGAGACTGATTGTTTTGGGAGAGTGGCATCATCGCGTGGGCGCAGTTGGTTCTGGTTGGTCGGGCCTTAGCGCAGTGCTTAGTAAGGGTGACCCTGCACCGCGGTTATCGCGACAAAACTTGTGACTGGGATGAATATACCATGTTCTAGTTGTGCTGCAAATTTCTTATCTCGAAGTAGCTAGTTCATACCCTCTCGTGATATCGGTGAGTATAGCCTGGATCCTCTATCTAGACCTCAGGTGTGCAATTTTTACATAGTAGACATAGTAGCACCTGTTTAGCGTTACTCACCGGAACTACAATTGACTATATAAATGTTTGTTCGGTGAGCACCAATAAGCTCTGGACTAATTTTGATGCAGGATCTCTTTGAGGAGCACCCTCAGAAATGAATGTCCGGTCGCGTTGGTCAGTATGCACGGATTTTCAGGGCAAAGAGTAATCGAGTACTTTAGATTTAGGTGAGTAGGTGAGTACTACAGTTACGTACTGTGGCGTACCCCGAGGCGTAGACCCACTTTGGTCCCATACAAGCTAGTCTAACTGTTATCATTCGGGCTGACCAGACTAACGCTACCGCCAACATCAGAATACTGTACTTTCACCTCCTTATTCTTAGTTGATAATCCTAATGAAAGAATAAGAATCTCGTGGAGATGACCTTGATCACATTTATACCTTCATATGGGATTCCGTCTTCAGATACAATCCTTCTTACCAAGTTCAACACCAACTCGATCGCAAAGGCGTCAGCGAGATGCTATCAAACACCAAGTTTCCACTGGCTTCGATCGCAATGTTCTGCGACTCCTGGTACCGCGGATAGACACGCACACTGGTGACGACACCATCGGATGAAAAAATCTCCAGCGTGCTGCGGTCGAGGAAAATATCCAGCGACAACTTGCCATCGCTTCCCGGTACCACAACGGGCTGCCACTGCCCCGTCTGGCCGTAGCCGGCGTTGGAGGTATCGAGAGTGAGGAGCCTTGTAGTGAAATTGTATGACACGAGAACGGACTCCGCGGATGATGAGAACAGACGGATCGAGAAGGAGGTTGCGGTAGCAGAGGGGACATCGACGGTGAGCCGGAGACGGGCTGTATTGGTATGGCCTAGAACGATAGCGGTATCGCCGACGGGCTTCTGCGTCCAGGTTCTGGCGCTTCCTGACTTTTCAAGGCCAGCCAGCTCGGGGATCGGACGGCTGCCCAGTCCACCGTCGGGGCGGATGAAGAGCTCGCGGGTGATAGACTGCTGGCCAGCCCAGCCGTTCAAGCGACTCGGCCACTTGGAGGTTGGCCAGTTTCCCAGCCAAGTGATGGCGAGGTTGCGGCCGGCGGCATCTTGATACCACTGCATGGCGTAGCTGTCTGGGCCGGCGTCCAGCAGGCCACGCGTCTCGCTGGTGAAAGAGGTACCATTGTAGGTGCCTATCTCGAACCAGCCCAGGCTGTGGCCCCCGTAGAACAGCACCCATTTGTCGCCCAGCGGGAAGAAATTCGGACATTCCCACATCGAGCCCGTGAAACCGTCGCCTTCAAACAGCACCCCGACGTATGTCCACGACAGCAGGTCTGTCGACCGGTATAGATGCACTTTGCCTTGGCTACCATCACCAGAGCCCACGACCACCTTCCAGTTGTTGTCTGTCGGGTCGTGGAAAACCTTGGGGTCGCGGAAACCGTTACCGGAGTTTGGGGGGACGGTGCCGATGACGGGGTTTTGTGCGTATAGAGAAAAGGATGTACCATCGCTGCTCGTCGCCGTCGAGACAACCTGTTCTGTGGCCCCAGGGTGCAGCGCAAGGTCGGTAAAGTCTGTGAAGACGAGATGAAGCTGGTTCTGGCTATCGCTCACGGCGCTGCCCGTCCAGCGGCCGCTGGTGTCTTGCGGATTGTTGGGATATGGTGGATATAGCGCGACAGGGAGCTCGGCCCAGTGCACGGCATCAGAGCTTGAAGCGTGGGACCAGTGCATAGGGCCCCAGAGGGGGGCATCTGGGTAGAACTGGCTGAATAGATGATGCTGACCATTCCACTGGATGAGACCGGATGGGTCATTAATCCAGCCCTGGTAGGGGGTGTAATGGTACTGAGGACGGACGGCATCGGCAGAGTAAATGGTACAGGAGCCCGAGCTGCCCACAACAGGCTGGTTGGCTTCACCGAAAACCGTAAAGGTAAGCCCATTATCGTCGTGGAGGGCATTGCATCCGGTGCGGACGTCATCGATGTTTATGTGAGCCCATGACGAGCCGCTGTTGTTGTCGTACACGAGCAGATACACATGCTGGCCAGCCCATTCCGAGGTGTCCCAGATGATGCGAATGAGGGCTTCATCGTTCATACCGGTTTGGCTAACCAGCAGGTGGCCGTCGCTGTCGCGCACTAGGCCGACATAGAGGTTGACGGGGTCATAGCCACCCCCAATGAGGAAGCTGAGATAGGAGCTCGCTCGAAAGGATTCAGATCGCAGCTGCCCAATGGCAGGGTCCCCAGAGGCGACCAAGCTATCGACGAAGTACTTCCCCTTCTGGTTGAAGGGGCCTCCCCAGTACGAGGTCTCAGCAGTGACGGAGCCATTGCCAAAGGCAGTGCCACTCAGAACCTGCCATCCAGTAAGATCGCCCGTCTCGAAGCTGGGGTTACTAGGCCCAGGATACTGAGCCTGGGTGCATTTGGTGATGCGAGAAATCGGCTTTCCCAAGGCTCCCGGTAGGGCAACGAACAGCGATAACGCAGGAAAGAGATACTTCATCTTGCCAGGTTCTACTCAGACGAGTAATGGATTCGTGGTACATGCCCGGATATCATCATCTGTGCATCCGCGCAATACCTCCCTTTTATATACTTGGGATTCTCCTCTGCTCCATCTAATTACACAGCATGCGTTACTCCGCAATTGCCTGCCGCTGTGAAATGCGGGGTGACAGCAAATGCCGCGTTTAGACCTCTGAATCTCTAACAGAATGAACACATTCCTTCCTCGACAATCAGCATGAATTCGTTCTCATTTCGACGGACAAACACCAGGACGGACCGTCGGACTTGGCCCGAGAACCTGCTCACACGCGGTCCGTGGCTCCCCTGGACCTGAGAATCAATTCATACACACCTTGTCCTTCACCTTTGTCTTCCATGCATGGCGCTAGTAGCTAATTGTATAACCAGCTTTAATGCCGCATATGCAATGAAGGATTCCTCCGTGATCGATCCACTTACTCCGCATTTCTTCCTCCCCTCAGACCAGCTAATTGGTTACAGTTGCTGATATCGCATGCACATCCACGGTCAGTTTATTAAACATCACCTCATCTCTGCGTTGATGAGATTGGTTCTTCATGGCGCCACGAGACAGTCGGATCCGATTGTATAACCCCTGTCGAGGGATATTGGATGCGAGAAACTCTACACAAACTAGGCTCTCCACAACTCCAACACGGATTAGAGCGTTCAACAGGCTTTCCACTTTTCCTGGGCTCCTCTCAGACCATGCGAGAGCTGACCATACGTTGGGGTCGAGGTGGGAGGTGCGGCTACCACCCACAGTGTCTTTGATTTCAAGCGTTATCACGGAGCTTTCATCTGTCAACGGGACCGCTTCCTTGAGAACAATCATTCTACCTACCAATTCAATCACGGTTTACAGGATGGCCAGGCAAGAGCTCGAAATCGAAGAAAGGCAGGAGAAAACTAGCAGAGAGAAGCCGAGCAGGGCTCGGCGCATGGATCTACATTGGACATTGCGAACAAGGATTACGCCGGAGCAGGCTCATCCGTCCCTACTGCACGACAACTGGGGGAATTAAATCAGGGTCACCAATCAAATAGAGTAATGAACTCGGTACAAAATGCTTATTTCAGTCTTGTGGCATCATCAGCAAGACATGGCTGGCAGGCTGCTCGGCAGGGCGCCTGAATCAGGGTTTCACTGAACGGGCAAGGGTAGAATGATGTTGGGGCCGGGCAATCGTGCCCAAGATGAGCCCAAAAAAACCCCTCGGGATGTACTGTTGGTCCGAGTAGTCGTTCGGGTCGGGGGCTAAACCTTCTTACAAGAAGTCGGGCCGGGGATTCATCGGCAGGGGGATTCTTCGGCGATTTCAGTACGCCACCGAAGCTTCCTGGGACCATTCATTCGTACTTCACGGCCATGATGGCCAACGCTAAGTGCATTCTCCACGCTCTCCGTTCTCGAGTTCTAGCCAATTTATTTGTGAGCTCGTATATCCTTTAGCTAACCTCTTTTAGCAGGAGTGTCGGGTCCGACATCAAAGCATGGTGCGTTGAAATAACGACTTCCGATCCTTCTCATTCGCTGCTCCATCAGTCGATGGGCATTTAAGAAACTTTGAGCTAGTATCTCAATGCGGGGAATGTGGTTACTTTCCTGCGAGTCCTGACTCCTCTGGCTCTGACCCTCTCCTGAACAATACATACCGCAAGGGCTCATCGGTCTTACTCCGTTACCCCATGGGGCGTCCACGCCGTATTACGCCCAATACGGCGAGTTCTCGAAGGATTCAGAGGAAAGTGTGTCAGTGCAAGCCACCGGGAGGGAAAGACAACATTGCTGGTTGCGTGTGAAAGGTAGCGTCGTTAGCGTCTATGGTTGTCGACCGAACAAACTACTACAAAGAAGACGGCTAGCGAGTGAGGATGACTTTGTATAAATACTGCTTTCCTGCCACCTATCGCTGTCCATCCCAGGAAACCTTTTAAATTGTGGTCCCCTCTCGATAGCCAACGATTCTCCCGCCATCTACCTGCCCACACTGTCCAAAACAATGGGCTTTCTGATTCAGAAGCCAGAAGGCACGCCAGGATCGGCATGGCCAGCCATTGCCATTGGCCTCTTCGTGGCCTTTGGAGGTGTCCTATTTGGGTATGTTCCTTAACTTCTCTTGTGGCATGATCGATGGGATGATACTCGCTCTAACTAAACCATCTATTGTAGATATGATACCGGAACCATCAGCGGCATTCTCGCCATGCCCTACTGGCAGGATACCTTCTCCACTGGCTATCGTGACAGTACGGGCCATCCCAACGTGTCGTCATCGCAATCTGCCTCCATCGTCTCGATCCTCTCTGCTGGCACATTCTTCGGCGCACTGGGTGCTGCCCCTATTGCCGACCGTATTGGCCGGCGTTGGAGCTTAATCGCTTCCACCCATGTCTTTATTCTTGGTGTTATTCTGCAGACGGCCGCGACTGCGATTCCTATGTTCCTCGCTGGGCGGTTCTTTGCTGGATTGGGCGTGGGGTTGGTTTCTGCGCTGAGTATGTCTGCTCCCGCTAACAAAAGAAGAGAAAGAAAGTGCATACCTCTGACCTACTAAATATAGTCCCCTTGTATCAGTCGGAGACTGCTCCCCGCTGGATTCGTGGTTCCATCGTTGGCTCCTACCAGCTATCTATCACTATCGGTCTCCTGCTGGCCTCGATCGTCAACAACTCCACTCAGAACCGCAAGGACACCGGTAGCTACCGTATCCCTATTGCTATCCAGTTCGCCTGGGCTATCATACTTATCACTGGCATGCTCGTGCTGCCCGACACTCCGCGCTATCTTATCCGCAAGGGCGATCGTGCCGCCGCGGCGCAGGCCCTCGGTCGCCTCCGCCGCCTACCACCCAACGACTTAGCAGTGCAGGATGAGCTGGCTGAGATCCAGGCCAACCACGAGTACGAACTGACCTTGGGCAAGTCGACGTACCTCGAGTGCTTCAAGGGCAACCTGCTCAAGCGGCTGGCGACAGGCTGCGGCCTCCAGGCCCTACAGCAGCTAACCGGTATCAACTTCATCTTCTACTACGGCACCCAGTTCTTCAAGAACTCAGGCTTCCATAACTCCTTCGTCATTAGCCTAATCACCAACTGTGTCAATGTTGGCTCGACATTCCCCGGTCTCTGGGCCGTAGAGAAATGGGGTCGTCGTCCAGTCCTACTATGTGGTGCCATCGGCATGTGCGTGTCGCAGTTCATCGTCGCCATCCTTGGTACCACAACCACAGGCCAGGATGCAGCCGGCAACATCGTTGTCCACAATGAGCCCGCTCAGAAGGCCGCCATTGCCTTTATCTGTTTGTATATCTTCTTCTTCGCCTCCAGTTGGGGCCCTTGTGCGTGGGTTGTCACGGGCGAAATCTTCCCCCTCAAGGTCCGCGCCAAGTCGCTATCCATGACCACCGCTACCAACTGGCTTCTTAACTGGGCTATCGCTTACTCTACCCCCTACCTGGTTGACTACGGTCCAGGTAACGCCAACCTTCAGTCCAAAATCTTCTTTGTCTGGGGTGCTTGCTGCTTCTTGTGTATCTCCTTCGTCTACTTCTTCATCTATGAGACTAAGGGTCTCTCCCTCGAGCAGGTCGATGAGCTGTATGCTGAGGTCAGCAGCGCTAGGCATTCCACCTCCTGGACCCCGACTATTACCTTCCTTGCTATCCAGGAAGGCAAGGCTAGTGCTGCCCATGAGGAGAAAGCTACTGGAACCGCTTAAGTGTTCAATCCGGTATTGCATGGAAGGGATGGGTTATTCCTATGGTACGGGTCATGGTTACTTTATTCATCGGCTGATGACTTAGATGTCGGTCCGACCGGGTTCTTGCAAAGCTCTGGTAAAATCATGTGTTATCGTATGCACAGAGTTTGACCATTAGATAGGAAAGGGGAAAGGTGCGGTGCTTCCGTAGAAGACACAAGCCCATACAGAAGAAATAGAAACTCTCAATAGCAAATCTCTATTTCTAGTCTTTTGGCTCGGCGTGAGGAAAAGCGGCTATTTCCAGCGCCAGAAGCTGTGATTTTCGACGTCAATTACACAACAACCTATATTTCAGTTGTAGATAGTAAGCTTATCTGACTAGGTCTCGTAATGACATTGTGATAGGGACCATGCAGGGCAAAAGGTCATATTGAAGCAGTGGGTGGGTTGGGGGCCTTAAAAGTAAAAATGAGTCCCAAAAAATCCTTGAACCGTTCGGGCCAGATCGCAAGAGCCTGGGCGGATTTCAATTTCCAATTCTTCAGTTATGACTTGGTCGAACAGATATAGCTCGTTGGTGAGTTCCCATGAGGTCTGGGTTGCGTTAAACCAGCCGTTATTGAAGAGCGACAGGGAAAACTCGTTTGACAACCGGAGGACAACATTGATATCGATTAGCCTATCCACGGGGGCTCGATATTTCATTCAGAGGGGTGCTGATGAATGATTTTAGTGGGTAGAATTTACCAAATCTAGTATAGCGGCGAGATAGGCTCTTGATTGGGCTCGATTAGGTTGAATCGAGGAACCTCTCCCTGCGCCACTATGATCAGGCGAAGCCCGGCAGTCAATACTATAGGCTAAGTGTGCTTTATGGTCGGAGGCTGAGAAGCTGAGAGGCTGAGCTTTGCGTTCCATTGCATGGATCACACCCTAACAGGGCTGCGAGGCCTAGAAGTTTTGAAGAACCTAACCACGATATTTCCCAAGCTTTCTGGAATACAACGCTAAACCATTCTTAGTGCAATCCGCGAGCTGTAAATGCGTATCATTGGTCAGTTATTTAGATCCGTGATTGTGGAGCCTATACTTGGCACCTGTGGGTCCGTCGATCGTTCGCGGAATCCGCCAAAAAGGGAAATTCGACTAGAGTGGATCTGCGCAAAAAGAGCTAATGGTTTCTAAGGTTTGGATTATTTAAGGATATAAAAGGTAGGATCTCTGAAGAATCAGACGCACTCACTTGATTGTTTCCGGTGCAACTTTTGTTCTCTTCATTACGCTAGAAAAGGAATTGTGCGATACACACAAGTTAGCCACGATGGAGGCGCCATCGCCTCAATATGTGGTCTCACCACCGCCATATGAGGAGACGTTGCAACCATCCAGAGGATACCAATTACAGCAGATTTCACCACCCATCCAACACCAGCAGTCGAACTATACACGCTACTGGCCACGCGCCTACCCTCATCCTTCCTATGACCAACCACCACATCCATCACAGCCCCAGCAATGGAGCAGTCAATCAGCCTATACTCAGTATATCCCGATTCAGAAAGAACCACAAGATCAATGGCAGACTGCACCGTATGTTGCTCCCTCGAGCAGTCACTCATATGTGCCACCATCCCAACCAGATACCCAACAGCGATCTTATAAACAACGACTATGCGTTATTCCCCGTAAGACAGCCTTAAATCCGTCTGAACGACCATCACAACATAAAAAGTTCTAACAGGAATGTAGAAATCATGAGCGTCATTCGAGGCGAATACATGAGCCCCTTTGTTCGCACTCGTGCCCCCGAACTCGAACAACAATACGGCCTTTCCTCTTCCGAGCTACTCGCATTCATCGACGGCCTCAACGAAGCATTCATGGCCAACCCAGCATTGCAAGTGACAGACGCTATCGGGACAATAGTGGGCTTTGTTCCCCTGCAGACCACTCAAATCGTCGGCGCCAGTCTCAACGTTGCTGCGGGCATAGGAACTGCCGGGGTGTCCATTGCCCGGACAAAGCGGTACATGAAGAAGGCGAATGAAACCATTTTTAAGCCAAAGGGTCTGCATGCACAGATATGCAAGACGGAAAAGATGCTTACTCAGATCGGAATGGAGGGCGATACTCTTTTCTTTGCGAAGAGGCAGTTTCAGGCGATGAGTGGTAGTGCACAGGCTCAGGAGCCTAGTGGGAATGCTATCGCGAGAAGGATGGAGTCTCTAGGTGATCGGGTCATGAAGTTGTCGTTTGATAATATTGCGGCGCCTGTGTCGCCAAATAACTGGGCGAAGAAGCTTGGCTCCTTTGCTGCTCAACATGCTGAAAAGAAACAGCTCGAGGAGCTTGAAAAACAACAAACCAAGGCACATGAGAAAGCTGTAAAAGCGGAGCAGAAGCTTGCGAAAGCTGAGCAGAAGAATGGCGGCGATGATGGACAGCTTGATAAGATCATGCGAGATATGGATGCGGTTCAGAACCGGATACAATTTTTGGACCCTACCGATCGGCGCTATGGAAAGCAACTTAGAGAGCTTCAGCGTGAACATCGGGAGCTTGAGCGAAAACTCAAACAGCTTGATTCGCAAAGGTCTCGCAAAACCGAACGCATGGAGAAAAGTACCCGGAAGCGAGATGCAAAGAACGCGAAGCGGGATGTCAAGGAGGCAAAGAAGATCAAAAAGATCTATTGGATTCTCATCACTACCGAGGAGGAAATTCCGCAAGGGGATGATGACTGGGCCTCGGATGACTCGACCGAAGAGTCTGTCAAGAGTGACAGGAAGCGTTAGGAGCTTTGGTATGCAAATTTTGTCACGTTGGAGTTGTGCTTATAGATAGCGTGTATTGTTAGATTCCATACTCTTCAGAACTGGTCCATTGTATTCTCCAGTTTTCCTCGAATGAAATGAACTTACCAAAATTTGACGCGGCATATTCTCTCTGCGGCCAAGCTCAAAGCCATGCAAGTCTGCAACAACGGACATTACAGCCTCAAGCCACGGCTTAATCCGGCCATTTTCTTCATTCAAATGGAGATGGGCAACATTTAGTGGAAACATAAGCATAAATGCCCCAGAGCTTTGACGGAAGGAGTGAAGATGATAATCTGCCATTCGGCATATCTCTACTGCAACATCGTGTCTGTTCCCTTCCATTGGCAGAAGGGGATCGCTGAGTGGAACATTGGATGACGGTAGGTCGATTTGCACACCCACCATCTCAAGGGCCCTGGTAGCTATCAGTCGGATCGCGTTATAATTCATCAACTCTGCCGCACGATGGGGACTGGTAAACCAGATGATACTTTTGAACGGGCTCGGGGGTGGAAGCAGAGATTTCTCGTGGTCGATGTCCGCGGGTGAAACCAGGGATGTGGAATTTGGAAATTTTTGCTCCCAGTCCCAGCGCCAGGAATAGAGTGCTTCCAGTGTTGCAAAGACTCGCGAGCAGAAGGCTGCTTTGAAGTCTTCCATCGCTGACTCATTTGAGTTCCACGTTAAGATCCTGTCGACATCCTCCGTGATCCCGGGAAGATCGCAGAGGAAATCGTGAAGCTCGTCTGACGGCGCTCTGGTGTTTACGCCGCACTTGGCCCAAGGGATGGTTTTCCATTCTGGAGATTCAAGAAAACAATGCTTTCGTTCGACGAGGTATCCAACGGCCTACAATATATCAGCATATGTTCTTTCAAAGTTCAAGATCGACGCCATGCAACTCACAATACATGGCCTTAAAGTCGGAAGTAATGCAAATGAAACGCCTGATTGATGCCGATATGGGCCTCTCATGGCTGTCTGAATAAAGTTAGTAGATGCGAAAGAGCAAAGAAGCATAAATTTTTACCAGCCGCGCCAAGCCCTTATAATGATGCAACCACCCTGTTGGTTGCGTGAAAGTGATCATCTCGTAGATGGACATACAAATAATTGCAACTATCAAATCATCCTCCAAGACGAGATTTGGATCTTCCAAATCTGCCCGAAGAGCCCGGAGCGCTCTGGAGTAAAAGCCCGCGCCCTTTCGCATTAACTCATTGTTGTGATTGACCTTTGCAAAATAGGTCGTAGCCAGTGCACGGACCGACGCAAAAGATAGTGCGGCTTGGTCTTCTGTGCGTTGAAACAATGTTTCGATCCACGATGCGGCCCGTGGTGATGTTGCATCATCATGCCAGGTGAACAATCTGCTCACTAGGTGCGATGTGAACATGCTTTGCTCGTCCCATGCTGGATTGACTGATATGGGCATCATCGGTAGTTTGATAATCGAGCCTTCTGAGCTCGGGCTGGCAGTGCTAGCACTGGGACATGGGCTAGGCGTATTATTACCCTTAGCCGTCTGTTTAGCTGACTCCTTGCCTGTGAATTGGCTCGTTACATCAACAAACTCGGCGAACTGCACATAGCCCTCGCATTGATAGCCAGCTTTTCGACAGCGCTCGCAGCCTGGCTTTGCTTCGTCTACGATCATGTCAGCACCGCTTGGAGACGGGATGGGGGCATAATATGATCGCACCGCATTTCACTCTTCGACGGCGACAGGTCTTGCAGCCCTTGCTACGACCGCCAATACCTACCATTTCCTCGTCAGCGTAAAGACCGAGGTGGGTGGCTTGGTACTTACAGAAGAGTCGAGGGATGCGACATCGCGCATTGGGGTAATCTGCTGGTGGGTCAAAGTGGGGGCGAATCATAGGCCTTGGAGATCGGCTACATCGAGCCCTGATAAGGTAAAGAGCATAGCAACGAGATAAAAGATTTGAGGAGCTTTATTGGATGTATGAGGCGTGGAGGAAAAGTGGAAAATTCAGTTGCTGAAAAGCAAAAGTGGGCTACTAATTCACCGCAGTGTTGTCTTAGAGGTTTGTGGCCACTATTCCTGACTTTTCAAGTTCGAGCAGCAAATGACTTTCTTTACTCGAACAGGTTGTTTGCAGTGTGTAGAATGAGAAAAGTCTGAACGAATAGTTTTCTCTTTGTGTAGAGGGAAACTGCACCAAACCCAGTGACCAACACCTTCCACCTTCTTTCCTTCTGCCTACTCCCATTCTCCTTCCGCACTTTCTCACCCATCTCCATTTCCTAACCTCTCATCGAATTTGCTTTCCAACACCCCAAACCTCAACCCACTCGCAATATTCCTTGAATCCTCGACTTTTGCACATCCTACTGACAGCTGTGACTGAAAGGAGATCATGGTGCAGCTAACGCAGCCGGGCCTTCCAGGTCTGACTCTCCCATTAAACTACACGCCTGATACCAAGGTGAGATGGACTGCCAGGCCATGTCATGTGGGGAGATGGTGTGCCGCTGACCGGTGAGTTTTTTTTTCAAGGAACAACAGGTCATGTTTCACAGTGGCGTCGACCCAAGAATGGTGAAAGAAGGAGCTTGCGAGTATGTGGCTGCACTGAAGACCGCCCAGTCTTACTATTAACGTGATGAATAGTCGATTTCACACACTTCGAGAGCTAGTCATGATGAGATTGATCAACTCAGTCACTGAGAAGAATGGCTGGCATGAAAAGGTTTGTACCCATAGGAAACTCCCACGCGGAAGACATTGACCATCTGACATCGCCCCTTTGGATCTGGATCTCAAACGCAGCATGGGTTCATCAGTTCAAATTGGACCTGAGAACCAACGAGAAGAATGTCACTGCATCCATGATCAAATGGGTGATTGATGAATGTCGCTGGCGCGCGTTTCTTTTTAAGCAGTCGGGGCTCACACTCGTTTTCGATACTATCGTAAAGTCCGATGCCGCGATTTCGAGCGAGCTTCACGACAAGTTGAAGGCGTTACCTCTGCCACTTGAGGAAAAGATGCCCGATGGCGGATCGTTTGAGAGCCAGAAGATTGTGAATCCCACCAGATATCCACTGGCTTACGGCGTCACGGAAGTTCTCCATAATGGCGTCATCAACATCGACTAGTGCCTCAATTCAATCGGACGAGGAGCGCCTCTCTCTTTACATGATGCGGATCCTACTGCCGCCCCAGATGACTTCCATCAACAATCAAGAACGAGACCCGAGTTTCCAGGTCCACTACCACGGAGCATTGATGACTGGGCTGAAACAGAGTACAGCCCGCCCTACAGGTGGTGTGACGAGAAATTCCAACTTTTACCCTGCGACTTGTCACTATACCATGACAGATGGCGCATCAAGTCCTATGTCAATGACCTGCATCCTACCCAGCAACGAGAGCTCTACGCCATGCTGGAAGAGATCATCAACAGGTGTGTGCACCCTTGGAAAGAGTGTCTAGCACATTGGAGTGCCAGATGTAATCGCATTTCACTCTCACGAGTTGTATTTCGTCCTCCGTTGGGGAATCTTGTTGTACCAGAAGATCGGGGGGGCTGGATCGACTGGAAAGTTGAAAAATGGAGGAAGACTCGATCTATCAAGCTCCTGGAGCCTGCAGAGTTTGATAGCTCCAAATTTTCCCGGCCTAAGCTCGATTTGGCCGAGAAGTTTGGGTCCACTGGGATTCAAGTTCTCGTTCAGCTAGAAACCGTTCTTCTCGAGCCACCAAAATCTGGAGAAAAACGAAAGATGGTTCATAAGACTGATTGGCATCAAGGACACATGGTACGTCTTGTAAACGGATCTTCATTTTGCATAATCATCAACAACGCTAACTCCGTTAGAACGAGTATATTTGTGCAAATGCCGTTTACCGCTACGGTGAAGAGAATGTTGGGGGGTGTTACCTTGAGTTTCGCCAACGTTCGGATGAAAAACGACCTGTCCTCAAGGGCGTCAAATATGAGTTTCAATCAATCTGGGCCAATTTGCCGAGACGTATTCGGATATGAGACGAATGGGGACGAACTTAATATTTTTCAGCGTCTCGGAAGTATCTCACTCCCTGAGGGTCGACTGCTAGTTTTCCCAAACACCTTGGAAATGCGAAGCGCATCCTGTCTAAAGGATGAATCAAAGCCAGGCCGCTACAAGATCCTCACCTTATCACTCGTTGACCCGCACATGCGCATTATTTCTACCGCCAATGTTCCTCCCCAGCAAATAGAATGGTGGGCTCCCAGACAACAACTAATAAACCAACTTCTGCGATCAAAGCTCCCCCAGGAACTCGTGGACATGGTTCAAAGTCATCTTGTTGAGCTGACAGATGGCCCTATATCTCTGGAAAAACACAACTCGCTCACGAAGGAGTTTAAGGCGAGCAGAAGACATATGGAGAAGAAACAACAGGAGGATTTCGGACTTCCCCCAGCGCATAATGCCTGACGTAAGTGGCTAGACCCTAACGAGGAAGATGATTATTGATTCTTTTAATCCCCTCGATGATAACATCGGTCTTTGTACGCGTTCTGTCACACATTTTTTACAATATTGCTATTGCTATTTTCTATGAGTGGTCACAGATATGGAGTCAAAGCGATGATTGTCCAGACGAGGATTGTGGGGATTGATGGAGTGATATTTCTTAGAATTCTCCCAGAAAAAATATGACATAACCTCCAAAATTGCGTCGTGTGTCTTGTAGACGAGATCTGCTAACTGAAATACATCATTACCGGAAATTCCAGCTTCGCATCCATAAGTACATGAGACAGCGGATATGAAGGATTACAGCGGGCAGTAGGAAAGGTGGTACGACAAAACACTAATGTCGCACATCCGGGCTGTTTAGATCAGATTGAGTCAATTTGGGAAAAGATATTCTATGTATGTCACAGTAAAATGCCCAACATTTCAAGTCTCCTCCCTCACCATAAAGCTTTGCACCCACCTCGATTGCTGGTTGAAAGTCTATAAACGCATCTGCCCGGGCTTCTCGGAGGCTTCCATCAATGACAGAAGAGTGTTGATCAAGTCCAAATCCCCTTCATATGAAGTACCCTCCAGATTGCCCCGACTCAAAACTCGCAGGAGCTCAAGTTTCTTCAAATGCACAGTCAAATTCGCCTCGCTGTGGAAGTCCTCATTGCTGGCCGCATTTCTGTAAGTCAACGCACCATTGCTAATATTCACCCGCCACCATTGCCGATCGTCTGACAGGTGGAAGTGAATCGAAAAGCACTCTTCAGCTGCCTTGATTCCATCCAGCCGAATGGACAACAAAGTGAACCATTGCTCAACACTTTGTTCCGGTCTCAGTCCTGTACTCATGCTCTGTCGAGGGTCGTCTCTGTTCCCTGCGAGCAAGGCCAGAGCACCGGTGAGATAGAAGTTGCGCCAAGTTCCATTCTCCGAGCCATGACCGAGTTTTGTGAAGACGGACGCTAATGCTTTCTTCGCGCCAGTATGTGATGGGTCGAATGTGACGGCGTGGTCCAACAATGTCGCTGCGAATCGCAAATCGCCGTCCTGGGCAAAGCCCTCTGCTTTTCGCACGACCTCTTCAATTCCGCCCATGCACTCGACATATCGTTTGGCACTTTGCTTTGGCGGGTGTTCCCAGAGATGAGCCGGGTTTCCGTCAAACCAACCCAAATACCGTTGGTAGATGCCTTTGACATTGTGGCTGACGGATCCATAGAATCCTTGTGCAAACCATGACTTCTGCAGCGAAGGTGGCAGACTCAAGTGTTCCGCGATTTCGATACCCGTCATGCCATGATTCATCAGTCGAACCGTTTGGTCGTGGATATAGGCATACAGATCTCGCTGGTCTCCAATGAACTTTGCAATCTCTTCGTGGCCCCAGGTCGGCCAGGCATGACCAGCCAACATCACTTCTGATTCTTTTCCAAAGAGAACCAGAGACTCATCCAGATACTGAGACCAAGCTTTCGCATCCCGGACTTGAGCTCCACGCAAGGTGATGATGTTGTGGAGAGAGTGCACTGCGCATTCGGCGATGTACAAAGCTCGGTGATCCGGGAAATAAAAGTTCATCTCCGAAGGAGCCTCCGACTCGGGTACCATTTGGAAGATGATTCGCACCCCATCGACCACTCGTTCTTCACCAGTTTTGTAAATGATCGTGTTTGGTGGGACCAAGGAATTGACACCGCTAGGAACACACATTCCAAGTCCACAGCCAATTTGCCCACCAGGGCCCTTTGGAATCTGATTGCCATACATATATGCGGCACGTCGACGCATCGCATTCCCAAGATACAAGTTTTCACTGGTCGCCTCTTCCATGAAACCCTCTGGGGCGATCAGCGGGATAGAGTGAGTTTTCGCGACCGGGAGTATCCCTTGAGCACCGCCGAAATGATCGATATGAGAGTGGGAATAGATGACTGCGGTCACTTTGCGATCACCACGGTGCTTTCGGTACAGTGCCAGGGCCGCAGCAGCCGTTTCCACCGAGGTCAGAGGATCGATAACTATGACACCCTCCTTTCCTTCGACGATCGTCATGTTGGAAAGATCCAATCCACGAACTTGGTAGATACCGTCGGCCGACTTGAGTAGCCCTTGAATGCTGAGCAATTGACCCTGTCGCCAGAGCTTCGGGTTGGCTGTTGGAGGACATTCGCCGGCGAGGAAGTTGTATTCATCATTATTCCACACGACCCGGCCGTCGGCAGAGCGAATGATGCAAGGATCGAGGGCGCCAATGAAACCCCGCTTTGCATTTTCAAAGTCGGTTGTATCAGCGAAAGAAGGTTGGAATTGTTGGGTTGCCATGACTGGATATTGGGTTTGTTAAGGATATGCTAGAGATGAGAAGCCTGTCGTGGAGAATCGCCGCACTTATGTATTCTCAGGCCAGGAGAGCATCGTAGCCGACTTTCCGTGAATTCGCCATCGCGACATCTACTCCATTTTGCCTAGTTCATACGAGCTCCACTCAGTCATTCATTCTTATTACGTCATTATTTTAGCTCTCTGTCTACATTTGTTGGTAAACTCCGACTGCCGATGGGCGTGTGGTAGTGCGCTAACATTCGCCGCAAGCGGCTGCGGGGGCGAATTAACCTCTTGAGGAAGTGGTTTCGCGGTCAACCGCGGTCATGCAGGAACGTTATGAGTACGAGGCGAGGCAGATTTCATTCTTTTTGAGGTCAATTTTTCGTGACTCTGAAGTTAATTGTGGCTCACATTGTGCCACGACTCTCCCATCTTCTCCTTCCGCCAGTTTAGTAGGTGTACCTGAACCCGGGAAGGTTTGCAATGACAATCTCCCCACGAGCCATCTTTCGGTTCAGAATGTAGAAGCGAATTGACAAGAGCGAAACCAGAACGACCACTAGACAAGATAGTCCGACACATGTTAGAATGCCTGGGTGATAGAAGGGCGCATCCTGCGATCGGTATACTAAAGATCCGGTCATGCCGCCTGAAGCACCTAATCCGACAAAAATGGCGCTGCAAATGGCTCGTTTCCATTGGCCTCGAATGTTGTTTGCCTAAAGTATTCATGTCAGCTCGGAAAAGGTCTGTATATTGCTTTTGAAACGCTCACCTGGTATGCCATTGCCGCAGGGACGTTTGAATTCGCGCCCATCGTGGTTAAAAAGGCGCCCAACAGGCGAGTTCCATTACCGTTTGTAAAACCCTCATGAACAGTCAGCTAAGAGCTTTTACCTTCCTTTTATATGACACTTACCATCAATGGCAGACCAATTATGGTAAGAATTGCGTTGAAAATCAGGATCGGGCCACGGATGTGATATTTATCTCCAATCCATGACGTGGCGAACATGAGAATTCCAGCAGCAGCATAAGGAGGCGCAAACAAACACAGTGAAGCCCCCATGGAGAAACCCATTCCCTGGCGATAAATAAGTGGCAAGAAGTAGGATATGGCGTAGGCGGTTGTTGTCGTAGAATAATAGATAAAGCCGAAAGCCCAAATGTTGATGTCCAGCCCAGCACTGAGATATTTCTTTAGGTTGAAGGGTTCAATGGTCACGTCGGCTCGATCCTTGGTGATTCGTCGGATGATGAACTCGTATTCGTCCTCTGACAAGAACTTTTGCTTATTATTCTTCATGCGATCGGGGAAGTCGATGAGAACGAAATAGCCAATGGTGGCCACAACACAGGTAAGAAGCCCTTGAATGATATAGATCCATCGCCATGCAGTGAGGCCTCCAAGTCCGTGCTGTAAAATGTCAGCTCGTTCCATTATGACTGAGCTCACTACCTACCATGAAAGTGATACCGTAGGACAGGATTCCAGTAAAGGCTGAAGCCACGCATCCAAGAAGGTAGAAAATCGCATATCGCTTCTGGATATCATATCGTGTGTACCAAGTGGATATCAAGTATACCGCCGCCGGGAAAAAGCCAGCCTCGAGGGCGCCAATGATCACGCGAATTCCTACCATTTCGGTCCATTTTTTGACAAAGCCCGCAGACAGCTAAAACTGTTAGCAGAGTGCCCCGGATTTCAAAGTGGATACTGCCAGACAGGACTTACCATGACAGCTCCCCACAGAAAACAAACTCCCGAGAGATAACGGGTTGGACCGATCTTGCGAACCAGAATGGGGCCGAATATCTGCAGGCAAATATAAGGAGGAAAGAAGGACATTGCAATTGTGCTCTAGGATGATGTTAGTCTCTCACTCGAGTGGAACCGTACCCAGCATGCCTACATATTGTGTTCCCTTGAGCTTCAGCTCCTTTTCCATTCCAGCCACAGATGCAGTACCCAGATTTCCCCGGTCGATAAGAGAGACGGTGTGGAGAAATCCAAGCATCACTATCAGACGAGCATCGATGCGACGAATGATCTTGCGCTGCTCTCGATAAGAGTAGACTGGGTCATCGTCGATGTTGTTCAGCATCGGCTTCTGAGATTCGACAGTCTCAACCTGAGCCTCCGAGATCTTTGAGTCCTCTACTGTGGTCATAATGAAATCAAAGGTCAAAAATCATAAAAAGAGTTGGAATTCATTTAGAAAGATGAGATATGGTCCTTGACCGGTAAATATAAGGGACATCGCTTGCTATACTCAAGGCCAAGATGGTGAAAGAGAAAGCGGTTCTGTTACAATACGTGTTCTCCGCCAACACAACCGGTCTTAGCGAGAGTTTGATGTGGATTTTGCGGGGAAGTTCATGGAGCTATGAAGCTCCAATCTTGGATTTAGATTACGATCATTACCATTGGTTGATTGAAAGTCTATTGACCCGCAGGGCGGCGACGAAGGCGTTTCGGCCCATCGGCGATTAGCTTGCCCACAGCTAAAATTCCTGCTATCGCCGATTTCCCGCACCGCTTGGCTCAAATGTGACTTTCAAGATGGATTATTATACATTTTCCTGGGGAAGTCAATCAAGCACATCATCTTGAAGATTTGGGGGTCGTGTAATTCATTCGTCTACAACGGCATAGCAGAGTTCCCCGCATCAAGGCAAGAGCATACCTCGGCGGCAATGACACACAAAGGGAAGATGCTCTCATGAGTTCTTCGATCTAATCTCCTCGGATGTGGAACAATTCACCCAACACTTCTGCATAACGCCGAAAGGCCGAAAGGAGACAACCATCACAATTCACTACCTTTCTCTTCGCGCTTCAAGGTAATAAAAAGCCATCAGATTCGCAATATGAAGATCAACCCACGACATCAAGTTCGGCTCGAGATCCAGCTACTTCAGTGTCCTTTCCAATTGATATATCTAGAGTGATTCCAAAACACTTTGAACCAACAACACCTTGGCGATAGTCACGATGCATCCTCCGGCACGTCAACACTCAACTGGCTCGCTGGATCAATTCGATCCGGTGATGGTAACTCCCGTCATTGGAAACGAGTTTACCAAAGGCAGCTGCAACATTGTCGATGACATCCTACGCGCTTCTGATGCCGACAAGCGCATTCATGATTTGGCTATTATGAGTATGGAACACTCAAACACTCAACTCCTGATAACATGATAGCAAATAATTGAAACTAACACTGACCAGTTGCCGAGCGTGGAGTTGTCTTCTTCCGCGCCCAAGATAACCTCACAAATGATCTTCAAAAGGAATTAGTCCTTCGCATGGGTGAATTGACAGGTCGCCCATCCACGCATGGCCTGCACATCCACCCAGTCACCAATGATGCTCGCGAGTTCGGTGACCCAGACCCTGCAATTAGCACCATCCACTCCGAAGGACGCAAGAAATTGTACAAAGGGTCCAACTACACCAAGATGGCAGCTGTTTGGCACAGCGATATTTCCTTCGAGCCAGCCCCGGCTGACTTCTCGTCGCTGCGGCTAACACAGTTGCCAAAGACTGGCGGTGATACCCTTTGGGCATCAGGATACGAGGTCTATGATCGAATCAGCAAGCCTTATCAGAAGTTCCTGGAAACTCTGACTGCGACCCACGACGGTGAGGGTTTCCGGCGCATGGCCCAGTCGGGTAAATTCCACATCTACGATAAAGAGAGAGGATCGCCTAAGAATGTTGGTGGGGATCTTTATGCAATTCACCCTGTGAGTTCAATCTGAATTTTTCACTTTAGAGTTACTCAACTGACGGGATTTCAGGTCGTGCGAACCAACCCAATTACGGGCTGGAAATCTATTTTCCCGATTGGTAGGTATCCACGTCTTAACATCAAGAAGTTCGGATACTAATTTACTTACTAGGCTCATTCCCCTCGTGCATTAACGGCCTCAATCGACGAGAGAGCGCAAACATGCTGCAGTGGTTCCATGACCTGATCACTTATGGCCACGATCTCCAGGTGCGCTTCAAGTGGAATTCGCCCAACGACATAGGCAAGTACCAATTTTATGTCCCTACTAAGGAATTTCAGCTAACGGCCACTAGCCATTTGGGACAACCGCAGCGTCTTCCACACTGCGACGGGTGACCACGAGGGCTTTGGACCACGCAGTGGAAACCGAGCTGTCGGTGTTGGCGAAGTCCCTTACTTTGATCCTGAGAGCAAGTCGCGTCGGGAGGACTTGGGTATCGTGGAGGACCTTTCTCCTTGCCATCTGTAGGCAATTCCAATCAGTTACAGTAGTCTTCAATATGAAGATAGCAAATCGAGAACTACCGTAGTGATATAGCTTGAATTAATTCGGTTTCTTGGCCAAGATATCTTTACAATTTTAATTCGTTTATTTTACTGCTATCACTTCTATTATAGTTTGTTTTGCCAAGTCAGGAAGATCAAGATCGCCACCCGAAACCATCAAAGGTAGGCAGATTGAATGCATCGGCAGCCCAGAAATCCTCCGTAAAGATGCCATGAAATGGAAGAACGCCATCCATATCATTGCCAGACATATCGCCTTGTAAATTGAGAATGTCGTGAAGATCCGAGAACATGTCTGCGTTGATCGAGTCAAACCGCTGGGTGGTTGTCTCGGGAAGACCATTAGCTTGCAGTGGCTGTGTCTGAGGGCCAGGTCCCGGCAGTGGTTCCGTAGAAGTGGCCCCCGACAACAGTCCGTGATCTGTTCCCGGTGTGGGCAATCCGTTTTGGCTTGCTTGTCGTGGTGCAGATGCCTCTTGAACGTAATCCATTGCGCGATTAATGATTGTCTCGAGGCCATCTCTATAAGTCTTGAGACGTGGATTGTGCTCTGCCATGAGGAACAGTGCCGAGGAGCAGGCACGTAGATCGTTGGATACTGCGGGTGTCCACAGACCTGGAGATCGGAATATACAATAGCTTTTATTACGTTAGCTTTCAATCATCGTCTCTCTCTTTACCCTCGTTGGGGAGACCTACCACATCGTGATGCCAGCCATGAAAACCGAGTTCACGAGTAAGAATGAAGATCCAGAAGACGTCTCCCGCTGCCTGAGCTTCTTGAAAAACTGACACATCTGGCCCGATGCAAAGAGACAGGTCCCTATGAGGCTATCTTGCGGATGCAAGAAACTCAGGAACGGCTGAAGTAAGATCCGGATGGAATTGTTCCAATGCATATGCAGAAAGTCGCCTTCGTCCACATCAAGCGCTGCTAGCGTAGCTTTAAATTCCTGCAGAGATGACAGCAAGGGATGAATCTCTGAGGTAAGAGCAGAAATCTGTGCGTCAATACGGTAGATGCGCGTGTGAATCCGAGACACTATCCGTTGCAACTGAATCGAAGCGATAAATCTTCCAAGCGTTCCCTTGTGCGGCCTCCCTCGACCAACAGATCGATTCTGTAAGATTCTTTCAATGGCACTGTCATTGGTGATAGAATCGTCGATATTGGAAGGAGGTGCTGCATCGATTTCCTCTTCTGCGACGCTGAATGGTCTGCCAAGAGACCACGCTGTATACCTCTCGATAATATAAACACTCCAGAAAAGACGTCGTCGCAATTCTGTCTCATGTGGTGATAGTCTTCGATAACTTGTTTCTCTGTGAAATCCAAAGTCCAAGCACGTTCTCATAGCCAAACCTATCATATACCAAATACTTGAGTTGGAAGTGGTTCGTAGATTGTATAGAACAAGTAGCAGCATTGCCTCAATACTGGCAATAGAGATTGATTCTCTCAGAGTAGAATCAAAATCCAACGCAGTCAAAAGAAATTGATTCGGCAGTGTCGAGTTATCACTGTCTGTCGTTTGACGGATTGCACTTCCGATCGCATAAACCATGAACAATTTGAATCTTCCAAATTGCGCCTCAGGCGTATTATTTGGCGATTCACACCTCTTCGCATGTAATTTCAGAATCTCCGAGCGGTCGAGAAAAGGGAGTCTCACATGCATGTTCAGGAAATAGGCATCGAGAATTTGGGACCCTGTTGCATCGTCTGGTGCCGCGGCTTTGGCCTGCACTTTCTCTTGCAGTGCTCCTAGCTGCTGGCTGTTCCCACTGATAGGCAATAGCCTAGACCCGACCGAGTTATGGACAATCCGACTAACATTCTCTGCCATTGAAAGCCCCGAAGATGGCCCCAGATATGCTGGTTCACCATTTCCATCGTGACCCAGTGTAAGAAAGCGAACCACGCCCTTGAGATGTGCGTTTCTCGCGACAGAGGCTTGCGGGCTCTTTTGTTGGGGCGTGGGAGCAGCCCCGGATTCCTCTCCAGTGTCAGGTACTGTTCCCTCCAACGCAGTGGCCAGCTGGGCTTCTAGAATCTCGATTCTATGGACCAGCGCCCCTTTCGACATACCATGGTGCCATGACGGCGCGCTTTCGGACCGCGAACAGGGTTGATTGGCTGATTCACAGTTGGAGCACGTGGGGGACCCGACACATTTCTGTTTACGTCGGTGGCAGCGCCTACACGACTTCGGGATGCGCTTGCGGATTCTGAATTCTCGATCCATAGAGTTGGCGCATGATAGACTAGGGGGAATCAGCGCGAAAATAAAGCTTTTCAGGTTCCCCGCATTACACGTTAGGGCCGAGGTTGGCTTTACAAAGGACGCCATACCTTAAGTAGTATGTATGAATACTGTATGGTCCATGAACCACCACAATTTGACGATTCCATATAACTTTCACTGGTTTTTATTGATATTCAAGATTGTCCAGATTCTGCTCTATCCAGGCCCTAACTCCAAATTATGTCACGCATCAAAGACTATCCAAACCGTCCCCTGGTACCCGCTTATGCACCGCTAGAGTAGGTTTCCAGCAGTACTCCGTGGAGAGAGGGGTAAACAAACCAAGCCAAGTCAAACACTACCTATCAAACCGTGACATTTACTTCTAGCGTTTTCTCCATTGCCTTCCAAGGTTAGCTTGGAAATGCCAAGAGAATGAGAGGGCGAATAAAGACCTAGAACTTAGAAAAGCCTTTCAACAGATTAGAACCTGGGCTTAATAGTAGTAGACTCGGACGACGTCTCCGTTCTGATCACAGGCTAAACGCTATCAAGAAATGATCAGAACAGTCATAGAACCAACGAGACTCTTCCCATAACGCATAGTTGGGCAGCGTCTGGACCGCAATGGATCCCAACGTCCAAATCGGCAGATCTAGCCGAGGCCTTGTACAAGATAGTTTCGACCCATTCCGCCAATAGCATAGCGTCAGTGGGGGCCCGCGACAGAAAGCAGGTTTTTGGGCTTTTTTGACAAGTCGACTCGCTTGCGGCACGTTTTCTCCGGGAATTTATTTCCCTTGCTTTTTGTATATCCTTCAAACATTCTCACTCTGCAGTCTCACTCCACACATCAAATATACACCACCGTCGTTTTGTAGGAATGCATGGGACTCCAAGTCATGGATCAGCCGGGCTCTCTCGCCTTTCATCCGTCCACATGTAGTACTGAGCGCGAGAGAATCCGGGAATTGTCCAGGTGAGGAGGGTTTATTGATGTTGATCTCCCCCACCGATCTATTATTCGCTGACAGCTGCCGAGTGTAGGTACTACTGTGCCTTAGATCGCCCGTTGACACTATCGACCCCGACCAACGACGAGGATGGAGCCGAATGTGCTCAAAAGGCTCCACGGGGAGGCGAACAGCCGTCGGTCGGCAAGCTTTCTACCGATATTACTTTGACGGCACTGGCGCAACTGGGAGTACATCGTCTAGCGTGCAATCGGTCTTTTGTCTCTATAATTGATGGCGGTAATCAACACATCATCGCGGAAGCTACAGGATCGATTTCCCTGCGAGATAAAGACAAGCACCTGCCCAATGATGGAATCTATCTTGGAGCGAGAAGTTTAGACTTGATATGGGGGGTATGCCCGCATGCAATCAGTCTCTTTACTGGACGGGACATGTCTTGCGCCATCGATACCGACAACATCACCGCCAATCGTACCCGCTACATTATTCGAGATCTCAAGCGAGAGGAAATGTTCAAAGACCGACCGTACGTCCGAGCATGGCCATATATGAGATTCTATGCGGAGGTACCGCTGTATAGTCCCTCTGGTTTCGTCCTGGGATCCTACTGCGTGATTGATGATAAGCCTCGGGCGGAATTTAGCGAAGATGAAGTGAACACATTGAGAGAGGTTGCCGATGCTGTGGCTCGGCATTTAGAGCATGTTCGCATAGTTCACTGTCACCGTCGATCTGAGCGTCTGATCAAGGGATTAACGAATTTTGTTAAAGACCATGCAGACTTTGACCCGCGCGAAGTGTCGAATGATCACCGACTCGAAGCAATGGCCGTCGCATCCAACGTCAATACCTCGCCGCCAGATGATGCCCCGGGACCTATGGAAGTCACATTGAACCAGCAGTTCGGCTTCGTGACGTCTTCCTCCACCAGCCTCTCGGAACAGCCATCTCCAATGTTCTTTGCTGGCCCTGCGTCGGGGTCAACGGAGCCGTCGTCTCTCACTTCTACTAATTCCGACCGTCGGTCCTCCCCCGGAGAAGAGAAGTCCATTGACGAGGTTCTCAAAGCCGGCCCCCAGCCGCTAGACGAGGTATCAAACAATGCCTCCCAACTTTCTCTGGCGGAAAGTACGTCATTGGGAGAACGTATTGAACGCATCTTTCAGAGAGCTAGTGTGTTGCTTAGGAAATCAATGGACCTTGACGGCGTAGTTTTCCTCGATGCTGCCCGTACTAACCCTTCATTGTGAGTAGTCACCATCACTTCATTGGACTCCTTGGAGATCTTGCTGACAATCAAGCAGTCTGCCTTCCGACGATCAAACTGGCTGGGAGCCATTGCCCAAGACTGCTGTTCCTGAGTTTCCCATTGCACCCTATCCTAGTCCCTTGGGCCGTTTTCCAACATCTTCAAAGACATCAGAGCTGTGTTGCGATGTGTTGAGCAAGTCTTTGAAAGTGCGAAAAGGCGAGACACTTGATTCCAAGGCCGACATCACTTTCCGCGAGGATCTTCTCAACTTGCTAGTCACTTCCTTTCCACAGGGTCAAATCTTCAACCTGGACGACTCTGTGGACAGTGATGATTACTTATCTTATGAGTCCGGGCTGAATGATTCGGAGACACAAAATAAACTCATGCAGATGGCCACGCGACAGCTTAGCCAGATTCTACCTGCCGCCAATTCGGTTCTGTTCTTCCCACTATGGGATCACAATAAATCCCGTTGGATGGCAGGTACCCTTGTTTGGACGCAAGATAATCACCGAGCTCTGGGCATTGAGGAACTCCACTACTTCAAGATCTTCGGTGATTCTATAGTCTCTGAAGTTTCTCGAGCACATTGGGCGACAACCGAGAAGTCCAAGTTCGACTTCATATCTTCGATCAGTCATGAGCTTCGATCGCCGCTACATGGAATCTTGGCTAGTGCGGAATTGTTACAGGCAACTTCTCTAGAGCCAGCGCAGGAGGAAATGGTCAAGATGATTGAAGCATCTGGGTTAACTTTGTTGGACACCACTGATCATTTGTGAGTGTGTCCCAAAGCACGTTTTTCAATAAGGTGCTAATCAATTTACAGGCTTGAATTCTGCAAGATCAACAACCTGACTCAAGTCAAGATGTCACGAAAGAAGAAGAGTAAAAGTGAAGAGTCCAGCCTGGTCTCCGACTTCCATCTGGGACAGTTGGTGGAAGAAGTTGCCGACATTTTGTATACGGGACAAAACGCCTCCGAAATTGTCTCTCAAACTGTGCAGACGTCTTCGCCCGACCGTTCACGGACCAATTCATTCCCCAACGACCACCCGACAGAGGACATGTCCGTGATTGTTCGAATCGAGCCGCGCAACTCTTGGCTCATTCGATCCTTGCCTGGGGCCTGGCGGAGAATTGTGATGAACCTTCTGGGTAATGCGATTAAGTGGACCAAGTCAGGATTTGTCGAAGTATCTTTGTCAAGGATGAGAAACCCAATCGAGCCGCGTACGCCAATTGCGCATCTATCAGTCACTGATACTGGCAGCGGTATTGCGCCCGACTTCCTCCGACACAAGCTTTTCTCCCCATTTTCTCAAGAGGATTCCCTTTCTGAAGGAGTTGGGCTAGGTCTCAGCATCGTTCGTCAACTAGTCGCCTCTTTCAATGGTCATGTCAATGTTAGGAGTGAGGTTGGTATCGGAACACAAGTCGACGTCTACATTCCAGTGAATCTTGTTGACAGCCCAGAAGCAAGCCCAGCATCCTGTCCATCCCCTTTGAGAGCCCAAAATGGCTCAGGACCACCACTACGGGCGTGCTTGGTCGCTTTCAATGGATATCCGGATTTGCAAGAAGCGCCAACTGGAATGTTGAGTCTGGAGTCAAAGAGAAAATTGTCCATACAGAGTACACTTGCCGATGTGTTCATGGCTCATTTCGGTTGGACTGTCTCTTTGGCGGAGAGTCTCAGCAAGGGACATGGAGATATCGCAGTGATAGAGAAGGCGGTTTTGAGAAAGGAAGCAGAAGGCCTTGAATCACTGGATCAACTAGCGTCGATGCATGGTTTCAGGTTCTTCATTGTGTTGGGAAGTAACGCTTCCTTCTTCGAAACTTTCCTCGCGCCGAATTTTGTTTGGGTGTCGCAGCCGTATGTTATTACTCTTCCCCCGGTGATTGTTTGACTTGCTGACAGAACGAAAACAGGTTTGGACCGCAGAAGATTCAAAGCGCTATTCAAAAGATCCTAGACTTGGGCCCATCACGCCTTGAGCCTGCACCAACCACCACACCTCCAATACTACTCGGGCCATTGCCTTCCCGTCCTGAAGCTCAACCTTCTCCGACACGCGACAACTTCCCCATCACAATGCCGGCCTCTCCTATGGCACGTCGCAACCTCGCGCCCTCCCACGCACTGCCGATTCGCCCATCTCACGAGCCGCAGGATATCCACGTCCTCGTCGTTGACGATAACGACATCAATCTCAAGATCCTGGCCACCTTCATGCGCAAAATCGGCTGCAGCTACGACACAGCCTCGAACGGTCTGATTGCTCTGGAGAAGTACAAAGCCTCGGAACGGCGATTCGACTTTGTTCTCATGGGTCAGTCTACCTTCACCATCTTCACCTTGAATCCTCGAGCCCCAGCTGACACCATCCCCTTAGACATCTCAATGCCCGTCATGGACGGTCTAGTTTCCACGAGCAAGATCCGCCAACATGAGAAAGAAAACGGTCTCGAGCCTTCTTGCATCATGGCCGTCACTGGCGTCGCCTCGGACGCTATGCAACAACAAGCCCTCGCAGCGGGGATTAACGACTATTTGATCAAGCCCCTTTCACTTCAAGAGTTGAAGAAGATTATGAGCATTACGTGATACCATTTTAGTGAGCGTTTAACGAATTTTAAAATCTTGATTTGAGCCTCGGTGCTTTGGTGTCTTTGAGTTTTCTTTTAATTTAATTAGTATTGACGTATATTGTGATAGCACAAATTTAATAAAGAGATGTGAGGTTTATCAGACCAACTTTTCCAGCGACTGAAACCCGTGTACTTCCCCTTTGAACCTGTTTGCCCGTTTGTTGGTTGCTAGTGCTCGCCGTTTGCTATTTTAAATTTTACAACCGGGAGAGTCCTGACTTCTAGAAAATCAAAGATTCTCAAATATCACATGGCTGTTTCTAGGAAATGTGATAAGTTTCGAGTTGTCCCTGGTCCCTAGGTTTCCCCGTCTAGGCAAACGTTGCCGAAATATATCAATGACACTCAAACCCCTAAGTACCCCAGAGCTTGATTGTTCTGGATCCTCCCCTCTGGTAATGAGCTCTTGATTTATCTTCCGACAGGAGCTTTCTTCTCTTGATGTTGAATCTTCCTTTTTAGAGACGCCTTCTGCCTAGACGCCACTTGACTCACGTCGATCATTGCCACATTTGTCATATCCCAAGCAGACAAGCCCACTGCCCAACCAAGCCCCTGCTTGCTCTTCACCCGTCTACCTTCAAAGTCGAGCTTGATCTTCAGATTCCTCTTTTCTCAAATCCAAATATCGAATCCCTCCTTGAACTGGGTTCGGTGACTGATCGCTGCGATTTGGCGCCAGTTTGAACTCGTTTCCCCGCGCCCGAGAGTGTTATCGACTCTCCACATCCGCTCCACTATGGCGTCACAGGTACAAACCGGTGTCTTCCAAACCATCGAGACAATCGATACAAACAGGATCATTATCAGTGACAAGTTGTATGGAGAGCATATCATCACCGAGCCTGTACTCATTGAACTCCTTCAAAGCCCCGAACTGTCGCGTCTAAAAGGCGTCTGTCAACATGGAGTAACAGGTCTCCTCGGCTTTGGCCCCAAAGTCACCCGCTTCGAGCACTCAGTCGGTGCATTCTTGCTTGTACGAAAGGTTGGCGCAAGTGTCGAGGAGCAGGTGGCTGCCCTTCTTCATGATATCAGCCATACGAGTCTCAGTCACGTTGTCGATTACGCGCTGTCTCAGCCCGGAGAAGACAGTTACCACGAGGTCCACAAGTCTCGATATCTGAAGACCACTCAGCTACCTCAGATTCTCACTCGATATGGCTTTGGAGATCTCAAGGCTCTTGACGAGGAACTCTTTCCGCTGGTGGAACAGCCATCGCCTCATTTGTGTGCCGACCGGCTGGATTACTCGCTCCGTGATTCACTGGCCTTTGGAAAATTCAGTCTGGAAAAGATTCACCAGGTCTTTGATTCATTGAAGGCAGCTCCTAATCCCACCTCTTCCAATCGTCTACTTGTCCTGGATAACCCCCAGCTCGCATTAGCACTTGCTCGCGCGTACTTAGCCACAGATCGAGACGTCTGGTCAAATCGATCGCATGCCAACATTTACAAGAGAACAGGCCAAATTATCAAGGAGTTGGTTGAATCTGGGCGTGTGAAAGAAGAAGCACTCTGGACACAATCTGATGCTGATTTCTGGGCGTTGATGCGTCGGAAGGCGACTCCAGAGATTCTAAACGAATTGGACCGGCTCGAAACAGAAGGTCTGCCTGACGAGAACAAGCTACGCCTTCCTCGCGAAACCAGGATCAGGACCTTGGACCCAGATATCTACCAGGGCACTCAAGTTGAGCCCCTCCCTTTGTCGGTCGTTCTGCCTGAATGGGCTGTCGAGCGCCAGCAGTACATTCTGAGCCGTGAATCAACACGGGAATAGCGCTCACACAGGCTCGGTCTTGACGTTCTGGTCTACTGTTATAGCTCACGACACGTCCATCAAGCTTAAGCCGTAGAGACTTTGGAAATGGTTGGTTCAGCATAGCTTCATGAACTTGTTGGACCAAGTTTGGCAAAGTGTCCGAATATGAGAAATTCAAGTTTAGGGGCAACATGGAGTAGTTCGTGCAGGCACAAAACCGATTGATCAATAAAAAAATAAGTAGCACAAATTACATCTCTACCAATTCGTATTGAGAATGGAATAGACGAGGCGTATGCTTTCAAAGACCAGTTCCCTCCTTCGACATGTGGCCGACAAGATATTTAAGAGCCTGATTCAAAAACACCACTCATTAAAGTAGTCCAGTGATTTGATTGGCTTCAATAAAGAAAAACACAGTTGGATACTGGAGAGCTCGGCGATGCCCATTTAGTATGGTAGTTTCCAGCGCTCATATTTCTATTTTGTTTACTGTACACATCACCTGATCAATACTATGAGTATTTAGATCCTTTACACCTCTCAAGATCTTTCTGCTTCCTTTTTCTTCCTTCTTTCTCAAAAGGCTACTGGGCCTCCCGCGGGCTAGTATATCACACTGACAGATGGGTACTGACATGCGCACCTTGCTAGCGCTTATCAGAGTGTACAAGAACCTTCTCTCTCATATCTTTTTAACCCTATCTAGAGATATCTTCACCAAGATTCGAGCCTTAACACATAGATTTTCGATTCTTCGCGCGTACAAGGTTCTGTCTCACGGGCATTCAGGCGACATCTCTCGACTTTTGTGGGGCGGGGAATGGCTTCAGACTTCCGCATCAAGAGGCAACTTCCATCAAAGACCTCGCCCTGGGAGGTAAGTTGCACCAACTCCTCGAGCTTGAGAGCTATATTAAGACCTAATTACTAAGAAGTCCATCTGACTCTGGATAGCACAGAAAATTCATCTATATTTATACCCGCTGATTCGAGCAGATAACAGATTTTGAAGGCCTATACTACCTGCACCTCCTAGGCTCCTATAGTCCATTCGTCGCCAACACCATCCTTATTGAGGCCACACCAGTTATTTTTATAGTTAATCACCTAACGCATAGCCAATGCTCCAGATCTATCTACTTCCTTCTTTACTTCCTCATCTCTCCTCATATCCAAGGCAGGAACCGTTGGAGATTTTCTATAAATTGACTGTTCGCCCAATTCTCTCTTTCGATCCATCGTTGATAAGCCATTACTCGACACCCTATCCATTCTACTCAAGAATTCATAGTGATTTCTTTTACTGCCCAGTGACGAAGAAACAGAGAATGATGGGGAGTTGTTCGTGCAGAATTCCTAGTTTTTTCTTCCTCATGCAGCATTCGTCACTGTTGATGGGCTACCTACTGCTTGACGAGTAAGTGACTATACACAACCAAAAAGATGTGACAGGTCCGGATCCAATCTACCGCAACCATGCCACGATTTTTCTTATCGTCCCTGGCAAAAACTCCTTCCGGGTTAGCATGAAGCTCCAATCGGCGAATGATCCAGGCTTCCTGGAAGTTTTGTATTGTTTTTACACCAAATTGCACACTTCTGTTATGGATTTCGACCTTGCCGTTTGCCCAGGGATTGCTGTCCGCCTCGTTGCTTACCTGATCACTACTCTTGGCCGTCACAGATACCGATTTACTTCATCGCTTAACGGCTGTCGGTGTTGGGTGTTCGTACACACTTCCCGGTTACACTTTCTGCATACACCCTATGGCTGACTGGATTCTAGCATACCGTTATTCACGATTTAAAATATGTCGGCATCCTATCGCCGCTTATTTAACACCTCGTCCACTCATAACTTCTCTGTGATCCCTTCCAAACCTTTCACCGTTGAGGAGCTACTGCTTGACGAGTACCATACTTGAGACCTTATCCTCTCCTGAACTCTACTTTCTGGCAAATCCAAACCACTTGTGACTGCTCTCCGAATTTTGACAAGGCCTTGTTTCAACGCATCGTTGATAAACCCCTCAACAGAACCTTTACTTGACTGCTCACCTGCTGAATATTCCTTCGGCAGAATGAGCTTCAAGCGTCCATGTACCCCGCAGGATTGTGACCTTGCCGTGGAATCGGTCGCAGTTACTATACACTCCGAAAAAGGCTCTAATGATCAGGGTGGTGCTGTACGCAATCACGCTATGATTTTCCTTATCGTTCCCGGCAACAACTCCTTCAGGATGAGCATGGATATTCACTCAGCTGATGAACCAGGCGTCCTGGTGCATGTATACTGTTACTACACCCAGTCCTTCACCTCTGTTAAGGATTTCCATCTTGCCGTCTGCCCGGGGCCTACTGTTCGTGACTTCATTCACCTGGTTATTGGTATGGGCTGTCACAGATACAGATTTAGCCCATCCCTTAACGGCTGTCGATTTTGGGTGTGAGTACCAACTTCCCAGTTACTCTTTCTGGCTATAACCTGTGACTGACTGCATTCTAGTGCCACTGTCATTCAAGACTTTGAGTACGCCGGTTTCTTCTCGTCCCTGAGCGACTACAATGCTGCCGAAATTGAAGAGTGTTTACAATACAAATATGCAGTTGGAAAGGAACCCGAACGAAGCGAAATGGAGCTTGGTTCATTCGTTTGATTTCTAGATAGCAGGCATTTCGCTGAAAAGCTTTTCATCCACTACTGCACGGTCCTTTGGGCCAAGAGGATAGATCTTCGACTTAGGCAGCTTAGATTCCCAGCCAGGGACGAGGGGAATAGTCTTCCATTGATCCTTGGGTATGTCGACGACACCGGGGTGTTCGCCCCACACGTCATACGCCATCAGCACGTCGGTAAGCTGCTGAATCTGATCGGAAGCAAGGCCAGCGTACAGGGTGACACCGTTTGGGAGTCGGACACCATCGGTATGGCGTAGGCCTTCATGAGCGGGGGTTGCTTCCGTAGGCGAAAGGCTAAGCTCAGCGACTTCGGGTTGCACCGCACAAGCCATAGGCATGTCCGCTTCATACAGGGTGCCAATGTGGTCGCGGCGATAGACGGTGACTGGCTCAGAGGTGTCGTTGACAGCTTGTACCCAAGCGAAGTTGGCATCGACCAGGTGAGAGTAGAAGGCAGCCTAGCGATGGCGTCCTTCGAGCACATAGTCTCGGTCTTCGGGGAGCGTCGCCTGGACACGGGTAGGCACTCGGACAAGAGAGCGAGGAGGAATGACAGTCTGCTCCGCTGCGTAGACCGCTCGCTATGGCGAGCATGATGGGGCTTAGCATGCGTAGAGATAGGCACCGAAAGGTTCATGCATGACGGGATCTTGACTCTCTTAGTGTCAAAATCAAGACGAAAGCCCTCATGACCCATAACGTCCATGCCGATGAGGAGCTTCGCCTTGAGGTTCTCCACAAGATGAGCTTTAATTTAAATGCAGACACCCTAAAATACACGTCGAAGGAGACGAAGGCAGAGGAAAGGTGTGGTGAGCCAATACCGGCGACAGGAACGGGAGTGCACTTCTGTAATGGAAGATTCAGAGACTTGGCAAGGTCTGCCTCGACGATAGTCATCACGCAACAAGTGTCTAGGCATGCAACCAGGAGCTTCTGCTGGTTAGTGAGTCCGAAGACGGTGGATGCATAGCGCCAAGTCTTGTATGCCATGCCGGGCTGCGAAGTGCGAGGTCTGTTGGACGTGATGACGGGGAGATCCTGTGGGAGGGCATCTGGACTGTCAGTCTGAGGGGAGAGTAGTACGCGACTGTCTCGTCGTCAACAGCGGCAGCAGTACGCTTTGGAGCGCAGTCCTTGAGGTGAGCGTGGAGCTTGTTATTGGACACGAAACTCGTCGAGCAGTGGAGACAGGTAACAGTCGGCACAGGCTCATCCTCTACCACAGTATAGCAGGGCTGGTCGTCATCGTCGGGAAAGGGCGGCGCTTGCCAATAAGCTTGTGGATCCTCCAGAAACAGCGCATTTTTGGACATTTTCAAATCACATACTATTTTTCAATAAAGCGTTAAAAATTTAGGCTCCTCTTTCTATAGACCCTTGGTTATCTAACCCTTCCTTTTCTTTCTCTTTACTCTCATTGTTAATCTCTTGCTCTCTTTCTTGCACATCACTTAAACAATTTTGATTTTCATGATTCCTGCATTTGATACATAATAGAAGTCAGAAATTTACGTAGATTATGTGTTCTTCTGTACCAGCCCGCAATAAGACCAGAAATGTATAAGCTACCGTGGTTCGTAGATCCAGTAAAGATAGAGCCTTGAGTATCATTTTCGAGATCCCCTTATATTCTCCAAGCCAAGTCACCCTTACTTTTGCCAACATATATCCTGATAAAAGCTTCTAATCGGTGCCGCAGTTCTAATACCCCTGATCAATGCTGACTCATTTGGATTGAGCTTCTCATCATATTCATCCACGCGCTATTTACTGACCAGCAGCTTGTAAGGTACGTATCAGGACAACGGCCATGTTACATAAGAGCCTGCATGAAATTGCCAGCTGCTGTATCTGTAATTGGACGATCCCAGAGTGGCGCTAAGCGCCGAAAATGCCTTGGGCGGCAGCACACTCAGCCTCACTCAATTTTCTCTGGAAGTTGGCACCGTACTCTTCAGTTGCGATCGTGGATCCTTTTCGAATCGGCTCTATTCTTTCTTCCGATTATCTCAGGAAACCGTTCAAGCCTGACCTGACCACGGCCTTATGCTGCCATGAGCGATCCATTCTCCGTGGCTGGGAGTGCAATGGGGGTCATCTCCCTCGGCCTGTCGGTGTGTCAGGGTCTGATCACGTACTAACTACGGCCAATACAAATCCTTCCACAAGGATATACTTGATGCGACATCACATCTTGATAATCTAGACTGCATATTGAAGGCGCTGATGAACACAATAAAGCAAAGCGAATTGCAAAATGCCTCCTTGGTAGCCGAGCCAGCACGAATCGCCAAAGACACAATCGACCGCTGCGACTAAAGGTTGAAAGAACTCGAAGAGATGCTACAAAAGTGTAAGGATACACCTATCGCGACAAATCTCACCTCGAAATTCTCAAAGTCACGAGCGTTATATCCATTCCGCCACGATACATTGTTAGCTCTTGGAGAGTCAGTGGTCTATCTACAAGGCAATCTTGAGAATTCACTTAGCCTGCTGAATCTGTAAGTCTGTCCGAAACAGCTCAGAATCTAGCTAATTAATTAGATGACAGAGCACTGACACTAACGGATCATGTACAACTCACCTCCATTGAATCAATCTCGGTCTCCACGCATCAAAGTGTCGAAACAATCGGACAGCGTATAGACTAAATGGTATTTAACTCATCATCGTAATAATCACGATCGTATTAATCTACGCTGATATCACTAGGAATCAAATTTCCATCTCATTAGCCCTCAATACATACAGCAACCCGCCGTCCTACAGTCGCTTCTAGAAAAGACGGAGCAGCTGGAGCAACATATAAAAACCCTCACCCTCTAGCCTTATAATTACTAGGGGCCGTCAGTAAGAGAGCCAAATTTTCCATCTAACTCTCCGTCCAACCGTCCGCACGGATTTCAGCAGGGAGTGACTAAAAGGGCCTCGAGATTTATAAGAAAGGTGTAAATTCACGGCGCAGGAAATAATACTTTAACACTTTTTAGACGGCTTTCTTTCTTGAAAGGATTTATTAATGTGGCTCTATAAGTGTCTAAAAATCATAGTTAGTGCCGGTAGTAGTTCTATCATGTAGAACCCTAAGTTTCACGCAACCGTTGCCGATGACTCCCCAGCATTCGCTATTTTTAAAGACGTATACATCCAAAACATACCCGTAGCTGAGATAGAACATCTCTAGAATGATTTATTCGAGCTATTCCGTTCGGGGAAAGCGTCCCCTTTAGATAAGCTAGCTACTAGAGAGAATCTCCTATATATTAGTTTTGACCTCGTCTACTGCATATACTATGATTATCCTCGGTTTTTAGGATCTTCGTTTGGATTGCGGTTATTTCTCATAGGTGAAACAGGTAGTAGCTAGGTGGCCGTGGATTTATGAGTCGGACATTCCATCTTGGCGCGCACTTATGCAAAGCCTCATCCTGGCCGGTATATCTCCAGATGAACCAACTCCGTATGGTCTCTGCCCAGGACACATTCTCCTCGATAGAATATCCCAGCTTTCTCTCAATGATAAGGACCGCAGCAGACTTCCATAGCGGGAGGAGCTAATCAACACATACCTAGAGTACTTAGATTCAGGGGGCATTTTGGGCATCCACAAGCCGACCTCGGGGTTTGATACCCCTGTACGTCACTAAGAGAGTTAGACTTACCGGTGGGAACATGAACAGAATCATACTATAAATCGTGGTGTTGAGGTGCTCTCCCAGATTATCAGTTGTGCCGAGTTCTGCGGTGGGTGCTTGTTCTTCGACTTCCGATTTCTGCCATCTGACTTGCTTGAAATCCAGATATCACAGACTTTGACATATCAGAGCCTCTGGTTCCTCTTGTTTTGCGCTCCCATAGCAAATTAGAGAGACTACTTAGGAGAGGTGTCGACTTCCGAGCAGAACTTGAGCACTACATAGTGTGGCCAGAAGGGCTTGCAACGCTTCTTCAAACAGGGTACGAGGCTAAATCAAGTACTATATAGAACACCCTTATTCCAGGTTCCTACGCCATCGTCAAGGTTATCCGGGATGCAGGAAAGCTACATCCCGAATCGTGCAACCCTTTTTTGGCGGCTTGCGAGAATTCGGACGCGAGGGGGATAGTGATTCAAGAACTAGCCAAGAGGCGAAAGAAATTGTTTGGTATTGCATTAAGACTAGCGATATCAATTGTAGGCATGGATGGCTCGTTTATGAAGCTGTAGCTCTCAATACGGAGCTTGCGGATCAGTTTTGGGATATCGGGTTTCGAGACGTGGATGACATGGATGGCCGGGGCATGACTGCTCTGATGAAACTCAAAAACTCGACTCACAGTCCAAGAGCAACGCCTCTCGGTTTTCTTAGAATGGCCTCATAGCTTATTGACAAAAGCGCTGGTACTAGTCTTTGTCCCATAATATACGACTTCTCAGCGCTGCATTGTCTGGGCGCCGCTCTCGGCTGTTCCAGAGGTACTTCGATTTATTACATTCAGGGCGCTAGGGATCACCGATACGTGCGCCCATCCTGAATTTATAAGACTCGGAAGACTCGGAGGCACTTGAATTCCGGCCCTTCGACCCAGAAGAGGCCAAGGAAATTCACCACGAAGAGAGAGATCTAATTCGAGAACTGGAATGCCTGCTTCGAGACTTTATTTCCGACTACAAGATTCTGTCCCTGCCATTTGAAACATTCCTACGAGAGCACTGGTGCGTTCGCATGCACGAAGTTCTTTCGAGGAAGGAGTCCATAAGTGAGGAAGGGAAGAGCCAAATTCGTGAGATTGGAGTGATCCTGCTGGATTCTGAGAGTGAGGAATGACCCAGCAAGAATTTCCTTAGGTGATCGTTAGCCATGAAGCTGTTGATTGATTCCCTTCACATTAATTAATACCAATTGATCCTCCAGGACACCCATGTATCTAGGGCTATGCTAGTTGTATGTTTGCCTACCTCTTTAACTGGACTCTGCCAATTACTTCAATTCGGTGAAGGCTGATGTAGCTTTAGGTTTCATGGCTGATATTCCATCACGAAGAAATCCACATTGGGATTTCTCTGATGGCTGATGCCAGGCCCAACGATTGATTGCTTCGGCCTATTTAGGCCTTGCCCTTCTTTGTTTCCCTTGTTGTAAGTTAGTCCAACTGCGCTTGTTCCTTGTTTTCAGGCTTCCTTTCCGTAGTAGAGGATTCCGCCGTCAATAGCTGTATGCTATGGAGTCGTTCTGCATATTCGGGCCTCAACCATCCCTCAGTATACCCGTTTACATGTATGTTATGATGCCATTCACATATTCTGTGTATATATTTATATTTTGATTTTCATCTAATCATCATTATCTTCGTTTACCTAGTCACTATTATGCAAAAATGTACACACTAAAAACACCCTTCCCTTCCCCAACACCCCATCCTCAAACAAAACCCAACAATGCCTCTGACGTCGACCACAGAAACCAAAACGGGTCCTCCCTAACGAACGAACCATACGGAACTATCTTAGCGAAAAACACCCCGACACTATGTAGCGCATCACGAAAGCGGAAGAACTCGAGAAGAAGTCCCGCCAAAGCCAGCAAATACAAATGGAGAAGACCCTCCCTTCCGCGAACTCCGTAAGGCTGACCACGCCAAACCAGCCTCCAGCAGATTACATCTAGTGGATCTAAACCCAATACATGACCAGGGAAGACACGACTACCTAAGGAAAGTAAGCTACAAAAACCCCGCTAGCCACGGGCATAATTCAGCAGTACGTGCACATCACAGTTGAGGATGATACAGAGAAAAAAACGAAAAGAAACAAACCCAGCCCAGCTCAGACTTAGACCTATGTACAGACAGACAGAGAACAACTTGCAAAAAGAGAAAGGAAAAAAAGAAACTCGAGTAACAAAAACAAAACCAGGCGGAACTATTCAACTAGCACTAAACTTAAACACAAAGCGCCCACCTAGCACGAGCACGCAATAAGCATTTAGGAAAAGAAAAGAGGACAGAATCCGGTGCGAGCGAAAAGCAAGCACGTAACAAGCAAAAGCGAAGAGTAATGACGAGCATGCATCATAGCCCGCCACTCACTGCCCCTAACGGGCGGTGCCGTATGGGTAGGAGTGGCGGGCGGAGAAAGGTAGGAGGAGCAACGATTGGAAGGACGGTTGGTATCCATCCGTCCATGGAGGTGGATGTGAATTAACGAGAGGGTCGGAATGAGATTTGGAATTGAGGATGAACAGACGCGAGATGGAGATGTGAGAACGAGAATGAGAAGAGAATGAGGAGTCGCGTATGGTAGATATGATAAGGACGAGGATGAGCCCAATGCTTGACTGGTGAGCGAGAGTTGAATTGGAGGGGGTTGGGTATAGGAAGGAAGAATAGGGGAGTTACTAGAGCTAGGAAGGAATGCAAGACGAGGAAGAAGCCCGGAAAAGAATTTATCTGCATTGCATTGTACAGCGGTGCAGAAGTAGTTGCGGATGGGTGGGGGTATCATCTCTCTATTCCTGACCGAATCCGAGTGTCTCCTCCACAGCGATGGACATCTTGTGCTCCAAGACATCGTGGGTCTTGTACGGAGGTAAATCCAGACGGTTGAAGCAAGTGTGCGACTTCGGCAACGCCGCAGGATCACCCGACTTCTCAATGGTGAACCGTCTGGGTCCATCCGAGCCCTGCAGATCCTTGAAGCCGTTGACAGGGATACGCGAGGTACCAGTCGTGAACTGCAGGAGACGAGACTTCTGCTCGGCGTCCCAGCTGCGGACGATCTTCCAGAAGTTCTGAATGACCTCGTCCTGCTCCTGGTAACCACGGTAGTCGGTGTGCTTCTTCCAGTCGTCGACATCGATATCGGCAATACCACCAATGAGCAGCTCGAGCTCACGCTCGTCGAAGACGTTCACAAGGTCAGCCGGGATCAGCTCGTTGAAGCCGGACATGAATGCGTTGAATTGCTCCTCGACCCGCTTCATGATCTTCCACTCTGTCACCAGCTCGATGTACTGCGGCTTGTTCTCGTTGGTGACGGGAATGTCCCGACCACCGGGTATCAAATCAATAGTGCGACGCTCGCCGAACTTCTCATCATCCACGGAGAAAGTGAGCTCAACAATTCCTTCAATATCATTATCCCTGCGCCAAAAGTCAGTATCATGTCAAACGACAAGAAAGTCAAGGCGGTAAAGCTTACAAGGTCCACGCCAAGTTGCGATGCAAGTCCTCATCGACACCCTCCATATCTTGGAGAGTCACCTTCTTCCGCAACATCATCTTGTAGAAGGCACCGATGAAGAAGGAGTCCAGGAAGCGACGGTGGAAAATCGCGAGACCGACTACTCGGCCGATGAACTTGAAGTAGTTCAAATGCTCAGGGTTGACGCCAGAGTGGGGGTTAATTTGCAGGGTGTAGTTGTCGTGGGCGGAGTATTCGAAGAGACAGTAGAAGGGATTGAACATTTCGTGGGAAAGGAGGAAGAAGAATTCACTGTCAAAGAGTTAGAAGTCACACAGCCCAAGGAATATAGACGAGTCACATACCGAGAAAGACCACCGTAGTCGAGACCATCTTCACCGTCAAACTTGATCATCAAACGCTTCTTGAGATCGGAAGCACTCTGACGCATGATCTCGGCGTACGAGTCCTCAAAAATGTTATTACGGCGGACCTTGACATGGCACTGGCCAGACATAATCCGCAGAGCAGGCTGAGAGCGGAAGTAGATCAACTTGCGACGGAAGTCACGCTTGTACTGTGGAACACCCTGATCAAGCGACGAAGGCAGACGGGGATCATCCCAAGTGGTTGTCTTGGTATTGTGATCCACAAAGTACACACGAGCAGTGTTGGTGAGACGCATTTCCCAGCCGCTGGGCAAAGGTCCGAGCTGAGAGACGGGCTGTTGCTGGATCGTGGTGTTGTTTCCACCCTGGTTCTGGTTCTGGCCGTACATGCGGATGTACTGCTGTCGGCGAGGATCAACCCAGGTCGTGGTTCGCGTATTATGATCAACAAAGTACGCTCGTCCTTCCGGGGTATGCCGTTGTTCCCATCCTGAGGGAAGCTCTCCGGTGCCCGCAGTGGTCGCTCCTGTAGCCATCATGGAAACCGCGTTGGCATGAGAGCCTGCAGCGCCGGCGGCACCAGCGGCACCAGCAGCGGGCGCGGCAGCGGAGGGGACGGCGGCACCAGGTGGCGGGGTGGAAGGCTGTTGGCCATCAGACAGGTTGGGGGAGTTGGCGCCGGTGCGGTCTTCTGGTAGCATTCGGCTCTGGTGAGCGCGACGTTCCAGCTGCATATTGGCTTCACGCTGACTGCGCTGGGTATGTTCGTTGTAGTTGGCCGAAGGGCGCGACCAGGTTGTGGTGCGCGTGTTGTGGTCCACGTAGTATGTCCGTCCCAAGTTATCCTCGCGGCGTTCCCACCCTGCAGGTAGTCGACCTTGACTGTCCTCGAATGAACTCAAGTTGGCGCGCGAAGGAGCGTTAGCACCAGGAGGGGCAGAGCCGTTAGGAGCCCCAGGAGGGGGTTGAGTTGCGGAAGACCGGTTGTTGAGCGATGAGCTGGATGCAGCGACAGGTGTATCAAGAAGGCTAGAGCCATGTTGCGGGGTGGAGCTCGAAGCCGCGACCTGCGGCACAAGACCACCGGAGGTAGAAGACTGTGCCTGCTGGCGTTGGAGGCCGTTCTGATTCTGAGTCGTGGCAGTGAGGTTAGTGGACAAGTTGATGATTAGTTTTCCATGCACGACTAGGTTGTCATTCGATTTTTTGAGGTCCCGGGTGAGCATCTCTAGAGTGAAGTGAGAGGAGTTAGCTTATGCGTGGGTCCAGCTCGAAGATAGGATCGAAGCAAACGAATCGTGGTAATCTGATCGTAAAGATCAGATCATAACAATCGCGTCGTGCAATCTGATCGTAAAGATCGGACCGTAATAATCGTATCGTGGATATCAGATCGGAGTGTTTGTCCCAACTTACCATCCCCGCCCATCTGAAGATCAATGACATCGCCAATGCGCACATTGATCACACCCAGGAAACCCTGGTCCTTCTTCTTGAATTTCTTTTGGTCGAAGATCTGAATGGCAAGAATACTGTCCTCGTTGACTCGGCTGTACCAAAAACCCGTTAATCAACACTCCTTCCTCAATCCTCAAACGAAAAGCGGGGCAAACAATCAACATACAGGTCGAAAGGCTCATTCCAGTATGGGTTCAAGGTCTTCTTAATCACAGAGGTGGTATGAGTTTGCTCGCCGCCGACAGTTGCCACGGCGAAGGGATCGGGGAAACCTAGAACGAGGAGGAAGAGACCGGGTCAGCAATGCAACCCCGCCTGACAACCTTGAATCAAGGCGCTTTGAAAGGAAAACCACATACGGAAGACATCACGCTTGTAAAGACCGTCTGCAGCGATAACTATATCCAGAAAAAAGAACGAAGTCATTATCATGTTTCAAGGATGGCGGCCGCCAGCCCCGCAACCCATCCCGCCATGGGATGCAGGGCGACAAGGGAACGAGGTAATCTTACTCGTGACTCGGAGATTTGGCTGGCTACAGATGGAAATAATCAGCATTGAGCTCGAGTGATTAATTTTCCGATCGGAAAATGAAGAAGTACTTGGTATACAAGTAAATAGGGGAGTGTTGTGAGAACATACGCTGGCAGATTGGACGCCATGGTGGCCGCCGTTGTTGCTTCACAAGCACACCGTTCGGTGCGAAAGGCCGATCAATCAAGCCCAGACCGAAAGACGCAAAGCGCACATCCACAAGCGGTGGAGTGGCGGTCGCAGGTTTTTTTTGGATATTGCCCTGGAGGGAATGAAGGCGGTGATGTTGACGGAGAGGAGAGGAGAGAGGAGGGGGGGGGAGAGAAAGTGCGTGTGCAGTGGTGATGTTTGATGAAGATCGAAGGAGGAGGAGAAGAGGGAGGCTGCTGTCAGTGCTGGTATGTTCTGGTACGATTAGTCGTACTTTGGCGTATTCGAGGGCGATATAAGCTGTGCTGAGTCATCGTATTGGTGGTAAGGTATGGTTATTGATACCAGTCTCCCGCAGGTACTCCGCCTACACTCCGCCTACGTAACGACTATGAAATGCGGCCGTATGAGGTACTTGACGGGTACATCACTGAGATTTCAGATTGATCATGGAGAGTAAGATATTAGTCAGTTCGTTTACTTGATGCTATTTGATCACTTGTAGAGCTATTGGGGCTGAGCAACAGAGCAGACGCCTGGCAATGGGCTGGACCCAGTCGGGCATCTGTCGAGTCCCGACTAAGCCACAATTGAATGCGATCTCAGCCACTGATGTAGCATCAAGATATCGCATAGTACGGAGTACTTTCTATATATGATGTTCATGTATAACTACCCAAACAACTAAAGATGCATTAACGAGGAGCCTCTATCTGGTCCCAGTTCCATTCCAGCAGCCTATGTACTTTATTAGGCTTAGCCCGCGGTCAGATCAGGATTTGAGGGTCACATTGACCGAAACAGAAAACATCTACGGAGTAGTAACTAACAAGTTAACAATGTCAAAAACGACCCCCATAGGGATACATAATGAAGCAAATACCTGTTCGGTCGGGTGCATGCGGGAAGAGCCAGTGGCAAGTTCTGATAATAATAATAGAGCAAATGCCATCATACAATAACGACTTCGGACTTTTTCTTGTATGTACCTTTTCGTGCACTAGTTCGAACATAACAACTGATCTAGGCAGCGAAATTAAATGCTGACTACGAAATACCTACCACATCTAACTAGCTACTAATGCTAAGCGCCCAGACCAAGTACTATGTACTAGTCACTTAGAACTTAACACCGTGATAACATGCAGTTAGATACTCGACTTATGATGATATCCATGTCAGCAAGTCCACTACTGTGGTTTACTCCCCGTATCTCTATCCACATCCAAGTACTCCGTACAATCTAATCTCAGCTGATATATCTGATTGTCAATTATCCGATGCAAGAAAATAATAGAGAAAAAAAAAATAAGAAAAGGATTCCCATGATTACATCAAGCCCTCCCCCTCAACAAAAGAGAGCCGCGCTTGATGTGTCCCGGGCGGTTATTGTACATCCCATTTGACCCACAACTCCAAAGCCACGCATACAAAACCCCGATGTGACTGTACCCAGTGGCAGACAGAAACCAACCAATTCATGTTCCTTTTGGAAAGGTAGGAGAAAAGAGAAACTCGGAAGCCAATTGCCGCGGGACATTCGGGAGAGGGTTGTGGGCTTCGATGCGCCCGCCCAATCCCCAACTGGCCCTACGGATTGATGGCATCGAGATGTGGACTTGTTCGAGAAAATCTGCATTGCTGAGCCACGGCGCTTAGTACGGAGCAAAGCCACGACCCCGACCACGATATCCACCCCGGTAGCTGCCACGGGGACCACCACGCCCACGGCCGCCACGGAATCCACCACGTCCACGACCACGGGTCATACCAGGGAGGTTGGTGCGCTTGGGGGTGACCTATGAAGAAAAGCACATGTATGTTAGTCTGATGAAGCATTGTGGCAGCGCGAGGATTGAGACGAAATGCCGAACTCACCTTCAAGTTGCGACCACGGAAGACACTCTCATTCAGGACCAAAGCCTGAGCAACAAGACTGGGCTCGGCAAATTCCACGTAGGCATAACTGTACAGTAAGAAAATCAGCTTTTGCAGTCCTGTACGAGGTATCATCTTCGATCCTGGTATAAAACGCACCCCTTTGGCTGACCCGTAAACTTGTCCAGCAAGATAGTCACACGGTTGATAGAACCACAGCTCTGGAAGTGAGCCTGGATCTCCTCAGGCGAAGCACCATAGTCCACATTTCCGACGAATATACTCCGCGCATCAATATCCTCTTTGTTTTCCTGAAGACCCTCAGCTTGCTGGTCCAGCGTCTCTTGCATGTCGCGTAACTTGGCGGCCTCGGATTCCATCTCGGCGACTCGGCGCTTCATCGCAGCAATCTCCTCCTGTAAGACAAAAATGCCCGATGTCAGCTCATGCTAGAAAGATAGTTTTTGGTGACGGGAGAATGGAGCTTCGTTGCGCCGAATCTGCTGCAGCGCGGCGCCGGTTCTTCACGTACCTCATCGTCGACACCCTCATCGTGAGGGGGAATCTGCTCCGGCTTCAGCTCTGTGCTCTCGGTAGCCATATTGGCGGCGGTTGTATATGTGGTGAGTGAGGTGCTAGCTCTGTTGAAGAAAGCTTCTCGGAGGTGAGAGAAACAGTCGGAGCTCTAGGATACGGCGATCGAACGAATGCGCAAGGGCTGGACGAGAAATTTGGATGGGAGGAAGAATAAAGTAAACGAGGTGGCTCTAAAATGGACTGAACAAAGGATTGTCGGGCACAAAGAAGATTGATTCAATGGAGATCTTTGCGGGGCGGAAGAAGATATGAGGCGCGCGGTGAAATTGGGACTTGGACGATTACCGTTTCGGGACTAGTGGGTCTCTGCCTGCACCGTGACGAACGCCTACCAGCACCTCATGTCTACCGATGAAACCAAACATGATCGACTTGAATTGTCTATTAACAAAGAGTATTGGAGTTCTGAGATATTGCATTTTCAATTTGTGGGAAATCTTATCTATTGCAAAAGATAAAACCCAGAAGGAGCTATTTCCTAAGCCTGCAGCCGCATATATTTTTGAGGAAGCCGATGAGTAGATACCAAAGATACACCAGGATTTCATACAGACAAATCTATGAATACTGTGGATAAGCAATCAATCTCGAGGTATCAGAAAATGGAATTGAAGCGAAGGAACCAGGCTTGCTAGAATGACAACACACATGAGGGACGGATAGGAAGAGGACTATATACACGTGAGGTAGGAAGAGGAAGAGTTAAGGAAAGGGGGAGATAGAGGTAAATCAAGATACCGGCGCCGCTGCTGGTGCAGGAGCGTGGTTCTTGCGATATGAGACCTTCTCAACCGATACGTTCTCGACGCCATTGGCATCTGTCTTCAGTTGATACACGTAGAGCACCAGAACATCTCCTTGAATCTGTTTTTCATTGTCAGCTGACACGATCTCACCCCACAGACACAGCAACCATCACTTACATCCATCAAGCAGAAGCTCGGGGTAGGCTCTTCGCCCTCCGGCCAGAAGCCCGAGCTCATCGCGCCCGTGGCACTGCCCGGGTTAATGAAGAAACGGCCCTCCATCTCAAACGCCTCGAACCGGTGGGTACCGCCCCAAAGCAAGATATCAACATCCATCTGTCGCGCCGCAATCAGTAGCGCATCTGCATCGCCGGGCGGGATGATGGTATGACCGTGAGTGAAGCCGATACGCAGGCTGCCGTGATTCACGACCTTGGAGAGCGGAAGATTGGGGGAGTCGACATCGTAGTCGCCCTTGACCATTTGCAGGTCTGGCGCGACCTGGCGGAGGTAGTCATATGTATCGCGATCGGTCAGGTTACCCAGGCAGAGGATTTGGCCGATCTTGCCGGGGGTTAAGAGTTTGCGGAACTAGGCAGGAAAGCTGGGTCAGCTTGATTTGAAGCGATTATGATTGACTCATCATGGGAGGGTGTTGTGGTGTACCTTGGCGGGGAGGTCCTAGGAGATATGGGTTAGCTGCCATTGTCTGGGAAGCTCTGATATCACGGGTGCCTGAGCTTATGGACTGGGTGGACTCACGGGAGCTCGGTCAGGGATGAACAAGTCACCAATGACCAGGACCAGACGGGCGGTCATGCTGGGGTTTGGTGGGGGGAGGGGGGGAGGGGTTAGAAGATCGGAAGTGTTTCAATGGGCCATTCCAGGTACGGGGGTCCAAGTAGATCGAAGCAGGTCCAGACAAGAGCAAGTGACAAACGCGGCGTTAACCTGACGGGGGAGGGGGGGGAAGCTTCGCGGGGAAGCCACGATCCCAGCCCTGAGCCCTAGGTGATGCCCAAATCGGGGATAGTGTCATCAGCGGATGCTCTCCCGATCCGCGTGAAGCATCCCGATTATCGCAGATGCGCATTGGTTCGTGAGGCCGAATCTCTCGCCCGACTGCGATTCGGTTTGATCAGGCCAATCCACGATCCTAGAATGGTATAAAAGACATGGTTTAGCGTTGATGGTATCCCGTGCGGAGGTCGCCGTGTTGCTGGACGATAATTAGCAGGGGAGGTATCGAGTAGTATTGGATAATAGAACTGGGCAGGACATGATTTACGGCGAATGTTATAGTCTGTAGGATGGGTCACTGGCAGAGGAGATCATATTTAGATATACTATAGAGCATCCTAAGTCTGGTAGAGAAGTTAATCAAGTAGAATGGATACTATTCTACTCCGAACCCGAGAAGGGACTATCTCCTCGTAGCGTTTGGTCTATACAAACTACTAACTAAACCCAGTGGTATGGAATAATAGCTGCTATAATTTAGTTCCCAAAAAGAACATTACTTTCCCGTTCTAGCTACCCCATATTCAACTTCTCACCGAGTCTCACCGAGATCTTCTCTGAGAATAGACTCTACCGCGTAGGCTGTGGCATCCCAGTCCTCCAGTTCCCCAGTTTATCCTCACGAGAATCGCCCGGTCGGTAGGGTCCGGCCGTCGACTCTCCGCGACGGACAAAGGAGAACAGAGATTTGTTGAGGAGGCAAGAATAGCCAGAATCTCATCTTCATAAATATCTCCCCAGATTCCTCCCCATCTTCATCATCATCTTGTGATCCCACCTTCAATCTCCAGTCTTCCCTCTTCTGCTCTTCATACCTCCTCTGCAGCCAATCGCTGCCCTCCCATCCATCCGCCCTACCTATCGGCGGCGATCCCCGAACCTTCACAGACTCCGTTTCCCTCGGGAATTCACAAGCAAGCCAATCCCTCCCCTACCAGAGTAACCCCGCGGCACCCCCGCCGCAAACCGGAAAAGCTGGCGCCCACATCGACGACGCAGCGCCTCAGCCTGATCTCCAGACACCTGGACCAGCGCCTGCCGTTGCCTGAGCTTAACACTCCCTTCTCGACCGAGAGAAACTCCCTGGCTCCTGACGACGTCGAATATAAACCCATTGATCGTTCTATTCCTTCTTCCCCCACTACCAAGTCGCCCACCATGTCGTCTATCCAGGCCCCTCACAACACTCTGCTCATCCCGGGCCCCATTGAGTTTGACGATGCTGTTCTGCAGTCCATGTCCCACTATGCGTGAGTCACTAGTCGTTGCTGATACTATTCAACTTCAATTGGAACTAACCATTACCCCCCCTCTGATATACAGTGAGAGCCACGTCGCTCCCGGCTTCGTCAAAGTCTTCGGCGAGACCTTGACCCTCCTTCGCAAGCTCTTCCAGTCCACCAACCCCTCCGCCCAGCCCTTCCTCATCGCCGGTTCCGGTACCCTCGGTTGGGACCTGGTCGCTGCCAACCTGATCGAACGTGGCGAGAATGCCCTCGTCCTGAACACCGGTTACTTCGGCGACTCCTTCGGCAACTGCCTGACCACCTACGGCGCCGAGGTCACACACCTGCGCGCCCCGGTCGGCGAGCGCCCCTCCCTCGAGGAGATCGAGGCCGCCCTCAAGCAGAAGCCCTATAAGCTGTTGACCGTCACGCACGTCGACACCTCCACCGGTGTCCTCAACAACATCAAGGCCGTGACTGAGGTTGTCCGCCGCGTCAGCCCCGACACTCTCGTCATTGTCGACGGTGTCTGCAGTGTGGGTTCGGAGGAGATTGCCTTCGACGAGTGGGACCTGGATGCGGTCGTTACCGCTTCGCAAAAGGCCATCGGCTGCCCTCCCGGTCTGAGCATCGTCTACTGCTCCGGCCGCGCGATCCAGCGCGCCCAGTCCCGTCAGACCCCTCCCGCTTCTTACTACGCCTCCATCGCCAACTGGCTCCCCATCATGCAGAACTACGAGGCCTGCAAGCCCTCGTACTTTGCTACCCCGCCCACCCAGCTCGTACACGCCCTGCACACCACCCTCAGCCAGATCACCTCCCGCCCCATGTCTGAGCGCTTCGCTATCCACACTGCCGCTTCTGATAAGGTCAAGGCCGCCATTGCCGAGCTCGGTCTGTCCCAGGTTGCCCCCAACCCGGACTGCCAGGCTCATGGCATGACTGCTATGTACCTCCCCGACGGCCTGACCCCGCCGGATGTCCTGCCCGGTCTGCTGAAGCGTGGTGTCATCTTCGCAGCTGGTCTGCACAAGGAGATTGCTTCTCGGTATATCCGCTTCGGCCACATGGGTGTCAGTATCTCGGACCCCAACCGCAATGATATTGATAAGGCTTTGGCGGCGCTGAAGGAGGCTTTGGCTGAGGCGAAGCAGGCCAAAGGTCTGTAGATGGGAGTGTTGTGTATACCCGTGGGAAATTGATGTAAATGGTTACGTGTCCATAGATTGCAATGAATGACCTGACTATAGATCAACGTTCTACGTAATGACTGCTGCGTATTAGATAGAAAATCAAGATAAACTTCAACTGGCACATGCATCAATTTTAAGATATCGAAGTACTAGGGACTATCCTTCGGCACAAGCATCTTGATATCGATACATTCTTTACTCCACGGCGAAGCTCCATGAAAGCCTATGATTCTACACATACTATACACACAGACAGTTGTACTCCGGAACATTTACCCAGGTACCGCGAACCAAAGTCTACGTCAAATCATTGAAACCAGTTCAACTGAAACATTAAAATTAAAAATTACCAGGCCATATAAGACCCAACGCAATGCTATGCCCATACTCCCTTACAAACCATCCCAATCTTCTCCATCTCACTCGATAGAATGAGTATCAATTTAGAACAAAACCCCCAACGCCAACCCCAAAAAAGCAACCCACCCCCCCGCAACCTGCACCCCCTTAACCGCCGCCCCCGCCGACGGACTAGAACTCGCCTCCAACCCCTTCAACGCCTTCGTCGGCTGCCCACTCGAGCCACTACCACTGTCCACACCATCAGTGCTCTTGATGTTGTTGCTCTGCAATCCGCTGGGCGTGTCGGTGGACTCTGAAGCGTGGGTAGTCAAACTGGCGGACGTGCTGGATGAGCCCGACCACTCTGTGACGCTGGAGGAGGGGCTGGATGCTGTTGTGCTGGGGGCGTAGGCGCGGGCGTTGGCGCAGTTTTGTTGGCGGATTGTTTGGGCGCCGATGCGGTCGGGGTTTTCGGGGCAGTTGTTGTAGCAGCTATGGAGAGAGTGGTGGTTAGTTGGTGATGGTAATTAAGGTGGGGTTGGGGAACGTACTTGACGACATTCGTGCTACCGATGCATTGACAATCCCAGTCATATGTAGCGCAGTTTTCGAGTTGGAATTTCATGTTTTGGACGCATTGGTCGACGACCCTGTCAATGATATGTTAGCATCCACTCATAAGACATTTGCTCATACACTTTCTGTGTGTCTAGAGCTGTTGGACATGGGGTATATCAAACATACTTTTGGGCAGCACATTTACTCGAAGAGCCCGTGCTAACAGACTTGGTTCCTGTAGTAGTCGGATCCTGAGCAACGACAATAGTAGCCGAGGCGGCGAGGAGGAGGGGCAGCTTTGTGGCGGTGAAGCGCATGTTGGTGGTTGATGTTGATGTATATAGTATAGTATAGATAGCTCGGAAGGATGGATGATTGGATTGAGAGAAGTGACTGTGAGAACAAAGTATGCAAAATTGTCCAGGACGGGAGGTGGATATTATAGTATTCCAGGTCCAGTAGTTTTTTGGTTCCAGGGTATAGTTAGACATTCCATTCCTGCTTGATGAAAAAGAACGTTTAGCTCCTTCTAGGCGATCACGCTTAATTCGGCGAGTACTTGACAGGGGCTAATCCGAACACATGGAAATACAACCACGAAATTGTCCGTTTCTGGACAATAGCTAGAGCTGCATATATGGATATTTGCCATGTTTGTACATATTGATAAAGATCGTCGGTGGAAGAAGGACGATCAGAACGGGAACATCAATGGTTAGGGGTGGCTGGTGATGTTGGATGGCTTCATTTCATCGCGAACGGAAGGGGAATTCCTTCGTAAATGCTCGAGGGAGGCTGTTAGCTATTGAAGGATGCTTTCTATTAGTAGGACACGCTGGGATTGAATCGCTCGCGTTCCTTGGACATTCTTAGATGAGTCTGGGGATTCACATTCCAGAAAGGCTCTTACTCCTGGCCGGTCAACCAATGGCGTATCTTCTGGACAGCCTTAAGAATGTCAAGCTGCGGACTACCAATACTATCGCAGGGATCTAGATTCCAATATGTGGTCTAAATTTTATAGGGCAATAACGCTTTCAATGAAGGGTTTTGAGGGCAATTGGACCGAGATTGTTCTGAATGCATACACACTCTGGGATTTTTGAGCTAGGGTTGACTTAGTATCTACAGACCAATGCCACACAGATGGGGCATTATCAAGGCCTATTACGATACTATCCTTCAATCTGTCATATTCAGCCATGGATCTGGTGTCATTTCTAGATCAGTTAGCTGACACAAGGGTAATCAAATTCCAATGCTCACACTTCCATCATGTAATACCTACCTCAATGTTTGTTCACGGGTAAGGAAGGGCAGGTTGAGTTATTGACAGCTCATCCCTTGCTAATGTCCAGGGCAAAAGGATACATACCCCCACGGCGTTATAGCAGTCCTGGTCAGCTCTAGAAGCACAACCTTGACAAAAGATAATAAATCAATTTCTACATGAGAATTCGAGGCATGGTACTGGCGATAGATCCATGAATGTTGCAACTAAGCGTCTCGAAACGACTTTCCGTAGTCTAGTGACTCTCCAGTTTTATCGTAGATGAGGTACACCAGCAAAATACTAGCCTAGCCTAGTACTTGCTGTTCTATCCGTCAGTAAGTACTATTCTGTGCATCGGTGAGATCGATATTCGTTTAGTTGATATCTTGGGCTAAGCTTCCGTGATATCATCGTAGTGCACAAATGGATGGATAGAAGCCTGGTAGAAGAGATCTGACTAGAAAGAAACGTCACTAGTACCTAATTTTGTTGATGGGTAGGAGGACATTTCCTATGTAAGAGATCTCCTCTGGTTATAAAAAAAACGAAGTTGAAATGAGATGTCATTCCGGCTGTTGGATTATGAAAGACCATCTAAGTTGGAAGGAGAGATTGAATATCTACCGTTTCGTGGAATCAATACATACTTCCATTATAGGCAATACAGAATCATGCAAGACCAGTATAAACATACAAGGATGTTACCCTCTATTCCATGCTATACTAAACTATACAACACTCATCCCACCAACAAATCCAAATCCAAATCCACATCCATATACATTTTCACCATCCAAACCCAACCACCAGTCCATCCCCCCAGCTCCCCCTCTACTCTCTACTCCTTACTCAACCTTCCTCCTTTTAACATTCCTCCCCCCATTAACAATCTTCCTCTGCTTCTGTAACTGTTTCTGCTCCTTCTGCTTCGCCCTCTTCTCCTCCTTCTCCTTCTTCCTCTGCTTCTTCATAGCAAGTTTCTTCTCCCTCGCCGCAGTCTCACCCGAAGCATCCGCCCTCGCCTTCTCAGCCTTCATCGCTGCGTCAACGCGTGCCTTTTGTCGCGCCGCTGTCCGCAGGATATCCTCGGGGTCTTGGCCTTCGAGGAAGCCCGAGACGGCGATGTTTCGGAGGACGTAGGCGGCCTTTTCGATGTCGTTGTGGGAGATGGGCGAGGGGTAAGAGGGGTCGGTCTCGGCAGCGCGGTTCAGGCGCTCGCGGAGTTCCCAGCATGCGTCCCAGAGTTTGCGGTATTCGGCGATATTGTATTTGACGTTTAGTTCGCCGTTGGGACGCTTGAATTTGGAGATTTTGCGCTTGAGCTTGAACTTTGGTGGGCGGGGGGTTTTCTTGGTATCCTTTGCTTCTGCTGGTAGCTCCTCTTGATCGGCGGTGTCTTCTTCTTCGTATTCCTCGTATTCCTCCGGTTCGGGGAAGTCCTTCAGACATAGCCAAAGATACACATCGTCGCTGTAGAAGGGGACCTGCTGCTTGGGATCGCCGGTAGCAGTGGCGATGGAGAGAATGAGCGAAGCGGTGGCTACACCGACGCCGCGGAGGGGACCAAACGCATCGATGCTGGGCTTAGGGAAAGCCTCGTTTGGCGCGAGCATGGGGTCTTCAGTGGACAGCGCCGCCATGGCGGTGGAAGAACACTTGATCACGTTCTTGTTCTGGTTGGACTTGATCATGCCCATGAGAGTTGGGCGGGGGATACCATGTTTCCTGTTTTGTTTTCAATCAGTCCTGATCTCACTCGCAATTGTTCGAGAAACAACTCACGTCTTCCAATCCATAACAGTAATCAAATCATCCTTATTCAAAACCTCCCCCTTCCCTTTCTCTCCATCCCTCCTCTCCCCCATAATCCCCGGCATATCCTCATACCGCCACTTATCCAGCGTCAAAAACTTCTCCGTCTCCTCCTTGATATACTTCTGCTCCGAGGCATTAAACTCCGTCTTCTGGAGCAACATCGCCCCACGAAGGTTCGCCGACGCAGAACCAGTTTTTTTCTCTGCTTTACGCTTAGAGCCCTTCTCCGGCTTGGGTTGCAGCTTTAGCATGGCTTTGCGTCGGTGCACTTGCTCGACTGTTGTGGGGTAGCAGGAGAGGAGGCGGCGGAATGTGGAGAGTGTCATGCGGTGTGGGTGGAAGGTTTCTTCGTCGGGGGTGGTATCTTCTTCGTCTGAGTCGGATGAGGAGTCGGAATCAGAGGAGGAGTCGGAGTCGTCTGAGGAGGCGTCTGAGGCGGCTTCCATGGTGAAATCGTCTGCGTCGCCGCCGAGGGAGATGAATTCCTCGGCGGGTTTGAGGGTTTTTTCTGGTGCGCCTGCCTGAGCGGCGGCTGGATTATTTTCAATGGCCATGGTTTGCGATTTTCTTTAATCTCAAGATTAGGGAGCTCGACGGTGGAAGGTGTAACAGAACAGAAGAGAAGGTCCAGATATCGAATAATCGCGACAATGCTACGAAACCTAGTTGATCGCGTTACAGCTTGCCGAGTCAGTTGCAAGCTTAGTCAAGGCTGCGCTGCAAAGGCAATCGGGGATAGTTTCCAATTGATCGCGTCACGGTCGTGAAGAATCTAGAGATGGCAGTGGAACCAAGTCGGTAACTCTGATGTCGCAGAAAAAAAGCAGAGACGATGGCTGTTATCGCGATAAGCTAGCAGCATCAATTGCAAACATTGCAAACTTGATGCCTGATGACATCAAAATCCTGGCTCTAACTACTCTCTTTACTCGCACATTAATTGAGTCGGACCAAGAAGTATGTAAATCACCTTCAAAATCAAACTACACGCACGCTGCATATTGCCATGTAGGCTCAATCCACTAGTTTATGTATCCCATATTAACACACTACTTCACGCACCATAATACAACCAAGAAAAACAAATATAGGTAACCAAATCCTCATAATTCTATGCTTCAAGCTATCAAATTTTTGAATCTTTCCATTCCCAGTCTTCACAAGAGAGGAAAGAAAAACAGGAAAAACAAAAGCTCCTATGTACAAACCCCCCAACCCAATCCAACAAACCAATAAACCAAACCGGCCGTAAAACAGGTCTTCATGAGGAGAGAAGAGGATGAGGAAAGGGGAAGAAAGGGTGGGAAACTCAGACACTCAGACAGGAAGAGAGAAGAAGTAGAAGAGGTGGTTGATAACACAATATCAAAATACAGACACGTCATGAAGGGGGCAGTCAAGTCAGGGGTGGGGTGTGGTCATCATCCGTTGCTCGCGCATGCGCTCTTTACCGGGCCAGGCAGCCATCGTCAAGATGGGTGTTGTGGCCAGGAGAGAACGAATAAGAAAATTAAAATCAACATGGGTAATGGTGTAAACAGGTTTTTATCGAATAGAAGGCCAAGGTGGCGGGGTTAGTACCGCGCCCACTGGCAGAGAGGGGAGTTTATGGTGAAGCAGTGCAAGGGCATGCAGGGCGGCATCACTGATTCGACGGGGGAGGCTTCTGCCCGTTGGAGCACTTCAGTTGAGCATCCTCGTTGCCAGGGTGCATCAAGTTGACTTGCTGGTCATCGCGTCTGCGGTCGCCAAACGTCGGCACCTTGGACATTTTCTTGGATCGGCTTTGCTTCAGCGGGTTGGACAGCGTAGGTGCAGCCTGAGGGCCAGGGTTCGTCAGCGAGGGACCGGGCTTGGGTTCGGCGGCAGCAGCAGAGGGAGCACCAGCACGCTCGTCATCCTCGACTTCGATGTGGCGGAACTCTTGCTCCTCCTCGTCAGCCTCAGAAGAGCTTGGGCTGTCCGAGTCGGAGGCCGCTTCGTAGTCGTCTTCGTCATCGCTGACCAGACTGGGAGCCTGGTTAGACTCCAGCGCGTTCGGGCTCAAGTTAGCCGAGTGGTCCAGGCTGTCACTTTCACGAGACGCATCAGTCAGCGAGTGATGATGCCCACTGCCAAGCGAGGAAAGGTCGAGTAAAGACTGCTGATAAGGCGCACGCGAAGGAGTCATGTCTGGCATGTCGTGAGGGCCTCTGTCGATACCCTTGCGACTCTCCGATCGCTGGAGGGCAGCTTGCGCGGTTGGCATGCGCATGGGCTGGCGAGCAACGGGGATACCCTGCTGAGATGGTGCCTGGCTGGTTCCTGTGGACTGGTGCCCCGATTCGTCGGCATCCGAGTCATCGTCAGAAAACGCACTCAGGTCCACGGCTGTCTTGGCCTCTGCCACGAGCTTGTCCATGTTCAGACCAAGGCCACGATCGCGCATAAGCGCAGATAGATGCGGTGTAGCGGGCGAAGCGAGGAAGGAGGGGTTCCTCATAGCCTTCACAGGTTCGGACTGGCGACGGGGCTCGGGCTTTGCCTGGACGGTAGCAGGCGGGGTGGCAACTGCGGTAGGCAACTTGACCAGCGTAGGCTTTTGAGGGGTGACAGTCTCTTTGGAAGGGGTAGGAAGTTGAGTAGAGCGGTTCAGCGAATGCACCAGGCCGGTTGCCTGAACAGTGCTGGTCGACTCGCTGCGAGGAGCAGAGCCCCCAATGATAGTACCCGCATCATCAACTTCAACAGGTTCACCCGAGGCCATCGCAGCGGCGTCATGACTGGCAAAGTTCCGGTTGTGCGCGATACGGCAGTGATTGATGAAACCCTGAGTGCTCGAGAAATTATCCCGACGACAGTCTAGACAGACCAACTTGACCAGGACCTGATCCGACTTGCGCCGGATGAGCATCGGTCCAGGCTTCTCCTTAGAAATAGGATACCCAGATGACAAAGACTGAAACTTCGCTTGGGGAGTCCCACGCGACGGCCGAGTCTTGCCCGCCAGCGAGCTGAAGTCCATTGGATTTCCACGGGTCGACCGACCCTCCGGCACCATAAAGCCGTCACGAACCGCCAGCGATCCCGTATCGACCTCGCCACCATCGAACCGAGGGTCCGGTAGGAGCCATCGCGCATAGTGTCGCGAGTATGGACCTTCCGCGACACCCCAAGGCGCAGGCGATATCGGTGCTGAACCATTTCCAGGCAGCAGCACCGACGCACCCATGCCAGCGCTCACATCGGCCGACACACCAGAGACTGCCGATCCCGGGTAGGGAATTTCAGCGCAGCGTCGCAACTGTTCCAGCGCAACCTGACACTTGGCAATCTCCTGGTCGATCAGACGCAGCTCGTTGTGCTTGAGGAGAACCTCGAGACTGAGCTGGGCGGTGATAGTCTCACGCAGGCGATTCACATCGGGGCGCACACTCGCGGCCGGCGCCGGCGCCGGCTCCCGCGCTGTCGTGAACGATGATGGTGATGGCGCCACGGGCGCTGGGACGGGATTTGAGGCAGGCACGACGGTCGGAACCGGTGTCGACAGCGTTGGCGCCACGACTGAGGATTCATGGCGAGGCTTGGTCGAGGCAGGAGCGTCGGTCACGGAGGAATCGGAACGTTTGCGCTTGAGCAAGGGCGGCAGAGCCTGCGATAGAGCGTTGACATTCACGTTGACGTTCATGTTCATGCCCGGAGCGCAGCCAGCCGGAGCCAGCATCTTGACTTCCTCGGCTATTACCTTGTTCCCTCCTATGGGAGCGGGCCAGGGCAATAGGCGAAACATGCCATGCGAGGTGGGCAGGCGAACCGAGTTGGGCTGGGATGGGCCGAACGAGGGAGGATTAGTATCGGCGATAGACGACTGGGTCCATGCGCGAGGAGACGGTCGGTCAGACAGGTTGATGAGGTAAGGGTGTTTTTTTTTTGGTTTGATTGGAGTTTGTGATGGCAAGTTGGAAAATGGGTTTGTTTTCTTGTTTGAATCTTTTTTGTTGGTCGAGAGACCAAAATAGGAATTACAAGATAGTGGTGAGAGATGAGGTGAGAGAGAGAGAGAGAGGCCCGTGAGGAGGGAGGTGGAAGGAATGGACGTCGACGACAAAGAAGAGTGTCGCGCGACCGTGTCAAGTTGGGCCAACTTGGAGTGGAGTTTGAGGCCGGGTGGAGAGAGATTACGGAAGGTGGCGAAAATCTATTAAGGGGAGAGGCGAGGAAGAGACGAGGTGGAGAAGAGAGGAGAAGAGAGTAGAAGAAAGAGGAAGAGGAAGAAGGGAGGATGGGAAGGGACAAAGGGGGGGGGGGAAGAGAAGAAAGAGAAAATGAAAAAGATGAAGAGAGGCAAAAAGTGGAAGAAGGAAGACTGGAAAATGGGCAGACCAGCCAAGTGGGAATAATAACTGAGAGAGTTGGGTGTGGAAGGCGTGGAAGGTGTGGAAACTGGAAAGAGAAGAAAGGGGGGAATCCCAAACACCCCTGGAGACAGAGAGAGAGAGACACAAGAGACAAGATGGATTCACACGAATTACGGATTGCGGAGACTGGAGAACACCATCGTCAGTGCCGATAGGATCACGACAACAGGCTACAGTGCTGACGCAGTCCACTTGGTGGAGCCCATGATGTGTGATTCACTACGGAGGACGGACTCCTGGAAACTTATCAACTATCGATTTATACAAACTCCGAACGAATTCTCGAGACAGAGTTCTCTCTCTAAGACATACCTCTTTCTGACGTGGAGGGCTCTCCATCTACGACACGTCATGCACTTTTATACTTTCCAAAGTCCAAAGTATACAAGATAGTCATATTCATCTCAAGTACGGAGTATACCTAGGGACTATAATCATACGATAAACAACAAAGATCTATGTATAACAATAACCATCAACCCAAAAATCCAAAATCCCTCCAAACTACCTATCTCGGTACAAAAATGATCCATCACAATGTGCATTCTCTCAAACTTCTCTCTAAGCCGGATGCGTGCGGCTCCCACCCATGTCCGGGCGATGTATCCAGCCCACACACATGCACACAGCAGTTAATCGTTAATCAGCCTTCCACCAAACCAGTCAATGATCTCCCTTGCTAGTCTCTCTGGCTCCACCAGTCGGTTCCCTAGCCCCCAAGACCTGCCAAGGATAAGGTGTGGTCTGGGCCTCTCTCTCAAGCCGATCCTGCTCGTTGATTGGAGGGAACGCTGTTTGTATCCAATGAAGGGACAGATTGACAATGATGCTCTGCCGCACGGGACTGGAAGAAGTGCCCCCGCGACCGGGGTAAATTGTAGATTGGAGGTGTTAGTGTCAGTGGCAAGTGCTGAATGGATGCCCTGTGTGTAGACTGGTGCAGATGTGGGCTGTGGGAGAGAAATTGGGCTGGTGCTTGTTATCAACCCAACACTGTACAGGAGGTGTATGTATGTTTTCATCCACTTAGAACCCTGGTCGACTTGCTCGGGGGAGCCCTGTCTGGAAGCTGTGCGAAACACATGGAATCGGGTCGAATTGGTCGGACCCTGATGTCTGTGACGGCCCTGAGACGGGGGTCAGTGCTCAGCTGTTGGCTGTTGGCTTGTCGTTGGTTGGATCTGTTTGGTGGCCTCGGGTAGTTGCGTTGGTCTGGGGTTTTGGGTCGTGTTTCTTGATTTCCTCCACTGTTTCTGGGTCGGAAGTCTTGCTGACTGGACTTTTTATCTTTTTTATCTTCTTTATCCGTTCTTATCGTGGAGCTTGGCACAGGGCTTATCGGTTGACGATATGATCACGTGATAAACAGATATGTCAGCATCTACTCCGTATATTGCACCAGAATCAAAGCTGGCAAGACTACTAACTGGACAGTAAACCAGAGCATACGGCCATCTTTCAAGATTTCACAGGTCTCTGCCCAAAATTTACTCATGTGCACCTAAAGACAAAGGGTTTGTTTTGTACTGGCCCGGATAACCTCATCGAGGCTACCTTAGAAACGTCCCTTGAGTTGAGATGAATACTTGATGGATGGATTGCTTTCTTTGTGCATTGGAAAGACCTTGATAACCTGCATCCACCTATGGGTGTATGTAGTTGAACTCTAGCTAAATGGATCTCAAATTGACTAGAATGTGAGTTCATAAGGGGGCGGTTACGATGTGAGCCATTCTACTTCGGGCTGTTGATAGATCACATTCTTCTCAGGCACCATCCAGAAACCTAGCTGGCAATTTTGACCCCCTCATTCAAGAATTGAAATCTCACGTGACACCACAGTGAGCATACATCTGAACTCAGCATAGATTCCCAGATGGACTCCCTAGCAGAATGTTTGAGATCCACTCAGTTGAGCGATCAAATTAAACAGCCGGAGTCTTTACCCTTCAGACCGGGGTTCGATGGCGGCCTCCGTAAAGGGGCCCTAGATGATATTCCCCGCTATCTTTTTCGCGTGTTCTCACCTCGCTCCGTCGGTGAAACAACTTCAAGTTGGGTTCGCTCAAAGGCGGCCCTACAAAAGACGTATTCCTCTGATGAAGATATCTTTCTTGGCCTCGACCATACAAAGCGGAATAAAGTTGCCCGCATGCTAAACATACACCTTCGATCGTGGAAAACGCACGTTCGATGGTGCGCAGGAGATCTGGAAGACAACTTCGTGTCATGGACTAGCTCATTACTCGTCGCGATTCAGCTCATTTACAACCGACATTTGAGTTTCAAAGACAGGTCGAGCTTGGAAACGATCAAGCTTTGTGTCATAGACACGGCAGACTTTCCTAAAGGAACATTCCTACGTGATCTGGATCTGATGGATGCTTTCTATCAATTCGATGACCATCGCCGATATAAGAATCTTGATGCCTTGCGTTCAATGCGTAGGGAGAAGTATTACTTTGGAGAGTATCTATCGCAGGGTTCCCTGAAAATTGAAAAAAAGCTGTGCTGTCATCACTGCCGACGTCCTCTTCCGCGATGATCGATTATCCCGCTTACAGCCTTATTTTCGCAACTTGCACGAATTGAGCGGAGTTTCCCTAGATACACACAGTTGGCCAAGAGAGGTTCAGCATCTGCGCGGTCACAGTGGGATCTGGCTAGGTACCGGTCACCTTTCATCGCAGAATTTGAATTCTCGTTTACAGGCGGTCGACGAAATCATTCTGAATTTCGCTCCTAGCTGGAGTTTGCCTCTTTTTATCTACTTTGCAGCATTAAGTGGGTCGGATATCTCTGAGAACTGTGGCTTGATTTACGACAGGTTTTATTTCAATGGTAAGTCTGTATGTTTCACCCGTTTGATTATACCTTAATCTAAGTTAAAACGCTACGACCAGTATTTGAATGCCAGATGGTATGCTCGCTTAAGACTTGTACATTGACAGTACTACGCTATGTGCCCGAGGCCTTTTATGTCACAAAACTTGCTTCGAGCTTGCATGACAGGTCTTTGGTCAGGATGTGCGTCAAGGAGTGTGCGAGTCAGTTGATTGACCATAACTCTGGACTGGAAACGTGCTATGCTCCTGTTTTAATGTGCACTGGACTTAGGCAGTAGAGTTCCTTAGCCTCATGGCTGGCTAAATGTGCATCTTTAGCCATTTCTTCACGATACTACACTATGTACATTCTTTCGTGATGCCCACATTTGAAGAAGCAATGTCCATGTACCTATGCCTGAAATCCGCCGCACATCTACTGACCATTGTAAATGGCCGTAGCATTCGCCAGGAACGTGTCAAACGAGCCATCCCCAGTAATAGGAGTGATCGAATTTGGGAGCTCCTGACCAGCATCGTTGCGGTCATTAACAGTCTTCGCCTTGGTCTTGTTCACCCATTCCTGGGCAATATTGAACTCGCTGTCAGCCTTTGCCTTGTCTCCGGCATCGATAGCGCCGAGCATGGTGATCAAGTGCTGACAGGCTTTTGCCCATTGCATGGCAACGGTCGCCCACGGTGCCACATCGCCAGCAAAGCCCTTCATCACCATGCGTGGAAGGACGGTGGGGAGGGTAGTGAGCAGTGCGAGGCGGTTGTCCAAGGCTGATTTCCCATCACCGCGTCCAGGTTTGGTCTTGGATGACGACTCCCGGGCAGCCCAGAAAGCCGCAATATCTTTGCTAAGCTGAGGCGAGTGGACCTCAGGAGTGTGATACGGCCAGTTTTGGTTGATGTCGACGAATGCAAGGAGGGCGTCGTGAACGGTTTTGTCACTTCCCGCGAGTTCCCATATAATTGCAGCCATTGAGCTATCCGCGTTGTACTTTGGCCCGTTCCACATATAGTCGCCATAGTTGGCGAGCGCAGGCATGGAGGCGTACGCCTGTTCCATCGGATTCGAGGTGAACCCGAGCAAGTACTTGTACAAGTCGGGGGATCGGCCAGTAAGCGGGTTGAGGAATAGACGGTTACGATTGCCATCGTTCACTGGGAAGTTATCCCACAAGAATAGCTTGTCAGTAACATATGTCGAGTCCGCCTGCTGAACGCTCGTGTCATTGATCTGGTCACTGAATACTCCTTCGCCCGTCCATTGGATGCCGATATTCTTGTTCAACATGGTGCCGAATTCTTCCTTGTATGGGTCTGGCTTACTGCCAGCGTAGTTGGTAGGAACGGTCTCGAGATCTTTAAGGCCATTCGGAATCACATATTCAGTTTGAATTCGATTCAGATAGTAGGCCTGAGCGTCGGCCAGCCAGTGCCAGTTGCCCGTATTATTCCACTTTTCCTTGTCTGAATTACAGTGAAACTGGGTAGGGATGTCATCAAAAGCAATATAAAAGCTCTGAACGCCGAGTTTGCGTGCTTGGTCAAACTTGGTGATCGTAGAGTTAAAGTCAGCATCAGACGAATAGCACAGGTCCAGACCAGGCGATAGAGCAAAGGTAAAGTCAACATGGTTTGTGTTGGCAGTGTCGATGAGCTCCTTAAGCTGGGTCAGGGCATCGCCTGTGTAAAGTGTGCGCCAATTCGCGCGCAGCAGTGGGTCATCTTTAGGGGTGTAGATGTATGTGTTCATTTTGTGCTTTCCATAGAAGACAAACTGGTCCAGACGCGCCTGATGAGACCACGGTTCACCGTAGAAGCCTTCAATAGAGCCTCGAATTGGCATGAGTGGCCAGTCGCGTATCTTGATACCTGGAACATTGTGACCGCTACCAAGCTGACGAAGGGTCTGCGCCGCATAGAAAGTGCCACGCTTATCGATGCCGTTGAGTACGATACTCGGCTGGCCGCGATAATCGCCAGATGCGAGGACGTACCCGTCATCAGCAAGGCCGTCCGCAGAATTGCCAGTAAGAGCCTTCGCAATGGCAGCAGCAAGATTGTTCTTGGTCTCTGTGCCAATGACTATCTGCGTGCCATGGCCGGTAGGCTTGGATGAAACGACAGCATTTCCATCGGCAGCAGATACGATCGCTTTGATTGTATTAATCGTGGCTGAGTCTGTGGCATTGCCAGTCACGATGGTAACAGCTCCACCGGCGAGTGAGACTCCCTTGCCGGACGAGGTGATTTGTTGAGGAGTGGGTGACACCACGGGTAGACTGTTCTCTGGACCAGTGGGCGCAGCATTGACTGATCTGAGGGCAAAGAAAGCCAGAAGTAAAGCCCGAAGGCATGAGGTACAACCGGGATAGAACATGATTGTTGGGTGAGTGTCTCAAGGAAAGTCGTGAGGACGGGCTTGAGATATATGTCTTCGTCCATCGCAGATTGTGTTTTTGTGCCCCCCTTGCAGGTTACCCTTAACGGTTACATTATGCTAGGGACTTCTATCACGGTATGATAATCCCAGAAGGTCCTAGCAATAGACAACAGGCAGAGGTGACATCAAAAACAAACTTCGTCTTGCGGCTATCGTCCCGCGTGCAACGCTACCTAGGGTCACTAAGCGTCGACACGATAGCGACTTCCGGACCATCTTAACTAGCTTGCTTCATAAAGACACTTGGTGACAAACTATCCGTATTTACAGATTAACCTTACTTGTGCTTGAAAGAAAGTGATCGCATGTTTTTACCCACAGAGCTCAAGCCCCGGTTCGGCATTTCTAAGGGTATGAATCGCATCAACTCCCTCGTGCAACTCTGCAACTATGCAACTTGGAGAGGATCACCGACAACTCTTCCGAAGTTTTACCTAAGGAAGAAAAAGATCAACAGTTGCACTTTTGGTTAACATTAATTGCGGGCCCATTTATGACTTGGTGCGGGGTTCATTTCAAAGCCATCTGTCCCCGCACCTATACACAGCATGCATCTTCATCAGTGGCTGCTCAGTGTAATGCCGAACATAGATCAATAGCCAGCTTATCTTCTCCTTTGTTTTTGTTTTTTCTTTTTTCAAGATAGTTCTGAGGAGTATAGTTGCATCTGCCTGGTTCAATGCAAATGCCATTCATGGATTCTAGACCATCAATCCTCTTATCCAAATTGTGTAACCAATGACACAATTTTGCATCTTTAGACGCTCCTTGAAATTACCCGAAGTCAAGCTTAAAAATCTCCGAAGTTTCAAAGCTATGTAGATGGAACGTGCTGTTGGGGATTTGCTGTAAATTTGACCTTAGTATCGGCAATTAACTTCGATACCCGAACATCTAAGACACGGTCACAGTGCGTCATAGTGGGAGACTGTATTTGAGACCTCATGAAGAATGCCAGTGTTATTTGAATACCACTAGATTCCTTTCTGGATGCAACTAAACATCAGCTCAAGAGTGGATATCGCAAGCGAGTTTCGCTGCGCTTTGTCTTCCGAGTTACCATTAATCGAGGCACGGTGTGATTAGCAGCGTATCTCAGGGTCACCTAAGAAGGCAAGAGATAAGCTGTAAAGAAGGTGCCCTTTATCTTCCATTGTCTATTGGGAAGGTCTCCAAACAGCTTCTTCCAAGGTTCCAAAGAAGGTTTGCTTGCAGTTTTCGACAATTCCTGTTTAAGCGCAACATACCTAGGCTAAGCCCACCCCCCTCGTGGCCAAAATTATATACTGTACTCAACACTGCATCTTGGACGTCTTTCGATGTACTTTCATAAAATCGCTCGAAATGAATCTATCCATAGAACTTCAAAAGATGGCAGTATTGAGCCTAGATCTACCGTCTACGAGTTCGGTAGTGGTAAAGCCCAAGAAACCTTATTTTGTGGCTGTCGCGGAGACAAATCAGAGATCGGATGGACGACACCGGATGAGTAGAGTTCATCACAACATATTTCCACGCACGCAATGACGGAACGAGACAACGAACGAACATCGACGACGACAGTCATTTTCCCCTTGGTAAATGGATACAAACAGCCAACGGCAGAGCAACCTTCTCTCATACCGGGTGCAAGTATGAAGCCGTGGCTGTCGGGGCATCTCCACGCACAGAAGCGTATTCGCTCCCACGCTGAGGAGCAATGTCACGCCGAAGGTCCCCAAGCGCTGGAGCTGGAGCATGTTGAGCAAACTCCCTTCTACACTCCAGTTTATTCGCGAAAGTACGTGTGGAGGTGTGTTCTCTCCGCGTCGATTGGGGGTATTTTGTTCGGATACGACACCGGTGTTATCTCGAGTGCCTTGGTGTTATTCCAGACTGATCTGGGACGTGCTCTCGACAACTCTGAAAAGCAGCTTTTGAAGAGTTTGACTGGGGGAGGGGCTTTTGTGGGTGCACTGTTGGCGGCCTTGGTGACTGATGCGGTACGTTGGCCTTTCATTGGAATTCTTGTCGCCCTCTAGCAAGAAATTGGCTTTGTTGTAGATCCTAATAATCTTATGACAGGTTGGTCGAAAGATGGTGATCGAAATCGGTTGCATCTGGTTCACTGTTGGCTCAGTAGTTGCCGCGTCAGCATATTCCGTTCTTCTGATGGGGACTGCCCGGTTTATCATTGGAGTTGGGATCGGCTTTGAGACAATGGTAATGCCCCTGCCTAGCCTGGGATTTGAGGCACTGAGATATTAACCTCGCGTATGAGTGACTTGGAATAGGTCACACCTATCTACATCGCAGAGCTTTCACCATCATCGTTGCGAGGTCGCATGATTACCGTTTATTCCATGGCCGTCACTGGAGGACAGGCTTTGGCATTCGCTGGCGGCACTGCATTCAGCCATGTCGATCTAGGATAGCGATACCTTTTCGCCCTCGGAGCACTCCCAGCACTGGCACAGGTTGCGCTGTTCCCTGTGTACACAGAGACACCGCGGCATCTCATATATCGCGGTCGCATTGAGGACTCTGTTGTAGTTTTGCAACAACTCTATCCTCAGAGCCCGCCGTCAGATATTCAGAGAATAGGGCAGATCATTCGTGATGATATCAGTTGCTCCGTCTCCCTTGATCAAGGGGCGCGCCGGCTGCTCTGGTCGCGGAAGCAGCTTTGGTTGATCCCTTCTAATCTTCGATCCTTGATCTCTGCCTGCGGATTGATGGCAGTGCAACAGCTCTGTGGGTTCAACTCTTTGATGTACTATTCTGCAACGCTCTTTGCCACTGGTAAGTTCTCTGATCTTGACCACCTATTTGCCAAGTGATGCATTCAAAAAAAATTAGATCTGTTGCAAGAGGCACAAACTGAAATCACTCATACATTGGATTGGCTTCCAAGTATTAACTCGAGACATTGCTCACTGTTACTTTAGTCGGCCTCACGAATCCTACCGCCGCTAGCCTCATCGTCTCCGGAACAAATTTCTTCTTCACTATTATCGCCCTTTTCTTCGTCGACCTTGGCCGCCGTCGAATGCTCGTATGGACGATATGGGGCCTTCCGATTGCCCTCGCAATGGCTGCCGTGGCATTCTCGCATATCCCATTGAACCCGAATTTGGAAGATCGTGTGTCCACGGTGCTGCGCTTTTCATTTGTACGTCCAGAATGGATACGGAGGCTAACATTTCCTCTTTATGATTACTGATGTGCTGATGTGATAAATCCAGGCTGCACTTGTCATATTTTGGCTGGCGGTATGGAGTATCAAGTTCTCCATGTTGTTCTTCTTTCGAAGATTTCTGCTGCCGATTCCCACTTACATGGAGGAGTACGCTATCCGATTACGCCCAGATCTGTGTTTTGTCATAATTTCCAAGAATAGCTTGCTAAGTTGTCAGTTGGTATATGTATTCGGCTTCACGACAATGACTTTATTGGGTTGCCTCTTGATTCAGTTTCAGGGCTGCTTACCCACTGCGGATAAATTTTCAGTTACTTCCGGTAATTGAGCAGATCCTGGTATTTTTTCTCATACCAAACCAAATGCTCACTGGGCATTTATAGGAACTTGTGTTTTAGACCAGTCGAGGGAGCTGGAAAACTCGCTGGAACCACCGCATTGGATATAGTCTCCGATGTTATGAGTAAGTAATCCCAGCACAGATACCAGAAACATGACTTTCTGATCAAATCATATAGTTGTCATCCTTCCCACGCGAATCCTATTCGAACTGCATGCAACCAAAAAGCAAAAAGCCGGGCTTGTGGCTGTCTTTACTTTGGGTTGGATAGTTGTATGTCTGTATCTTCTTTGAAGGACCTGGACTAATGTGTAGTTTCAGATCGCATTCTCTCTTTTAAGGGCAATTCATGCTTCTCTCTCTGGACGCAACCATCTGGGTGCTATCAATTTTGTGAGCCGACCTCCCTCAGTTGACGCAGCCTCAAGAATTAGTTCATTCGGTGACTGATAAATTTCTACTCATGGCTTTGGATATGGAGTCAGGTAGAGTGCGTTGCAGGTTAGTCTTTCTTGTTTAAGTATTTCCAGGTTGAAATGAGTCTGATAATAGCCAGCGGTCAGCGTGGCTTGTTTACCACCGATATGGGCCAGTTACAAGAAGAAGGGTCAAATGTCACAACTTGCTATACTGACACCTAGGTAATGATGAAGCCATATGTATGATGGAAAAGACAGGGGATGTGATCAATGTACCCATCTATGGACAATAATTAGAACAGGGGTTCCTCGGACATGTAGAATGATAGACCCATTAAAAACGCGTTTACCAGAGATATAAAGCTACGTAACAAACGGCAAGGCTTAATGTTCTTCTTTCTCCACTGATATTTAGCCGAAGTCGGACCTCACAATTCGACACCATCTGGAAATGTTCGTCATCACTCAAAGATAACAGTCATATTCGGACCCACTGATAATAACATTCCCTGCAGTATGACTTTATAACGACGATGGCGAGAACAACAGTGAAGACTCAAAACTTAAGCCTGTCTCCTTTTCAATAATTAGAGAAATTTAAAAACTCAAAGCCCTCGCAAGACTCCCTTTCCCCTCACGGCATGCAAGCAACAACCGTCTCGGAAATCCCGACTGGCTCGGCTATTATTCGGCAAGCCAAGAACTCAATTCCCCATCATCTTCACTCGGACCGTCAATCTGGAATGTCCGAGCAAATCAACTTAAAGTCTAACGGTCAACCAAATGCGTTGCTCTTCGTACTGCGTTCCCCACCAGCCATTCTCCCTGCCACTCACCGGTTGAGCCTGCCCCCTTTTGCACGGCGCACATTCTCTATGTGGAAGCTGGGATATCCGGGGCGTCTCCACATTTTGAGAATATGGGGAAGACGAACTGGGGATGTCCTCCTCGGTCGGTGATTTGTGGGAAGCAAAGTTTTCTCCTGGATTCGCCTGGCAGGCGGGGGGTATATAAGGGTGACAGTACCAGTGGGATCTGCCATCTACCTCCAGAAGAATCTTTGTTCGAGGTTTGAACGAAATTCGCCATTCTACACTCTCTCCAAGCAGATCCTCTTCTGCTATACGCCATGCGCTCCCTCACCTGGCTCGCCACCCTGGCGTCCCTCTCCACCACCATCGCCTCCCCAGTCTCCTCCAACACCGCCAATGGCCACGACTCCAAGAGTACCGGCTACACCAACTGGCGCACCTTCTCCGGCTACGGCGTCAACCTGGGCGGCTGGCTCGAGCAAGAATCCACCATAGATACCCGCTGGTGGGCGACCTATGGCACCAATGCCTCCGACGAATGGACCATCTGCGAGAACCTGGGTTCCGCCTGCTCTGCCGTTTTCGAGGAGCGCTACGCAACTTACATCACCACCGCTGATATCGACACCCTCGCTTCCGCCGGTGTCTCCATCCTGCGTATCCCGACTACCTACGCGGCCTGGATTCATCTTCCAGGATCGCAGATGTACTCTGGTCACCAGCAGAAGTACCTGCGCCGTATTACGGAGCACGCTACCCAGAAGCACGGCATGCGCGTCGTGATCGACCTCCACTCCCTGCCTGGCGGTACCAATGGCCTGGATATTGGCGAGAAGGTCGGGAACTGGGGGTGGTGGCATAATGAGACTGCGCTGGAGTGGTCGCTTCGTGCCGTCGACCAGGTCGCTGCTTTCATCCAATCCTCCAGCAGCCCGCAGAGCTACACGCTCGAGCCCATCAACGAGCCCGCGGATAACCACGATCTGTCTCAATTCGGCACAGCCGCCGCGCTGACCGAGGACGGTGCGACTTGGTTGTTGAAGTACTTCAACGCCGTCATCGCGCACGTGAAGAAGATCAACCCGAAGATCCCCGTTATGTTGCAGGGCAGTTTCAAGACGGAGGAGTACTGGTCTCCTCATTTCGATGCTTCGGAGAATATTGTCTTCGATCTGCACCACTATTACTTCCAGTACCCCGAGGCGACGAGTGCGAATGTTACCGAGTACATTTGCAAGGATGCAAAGGCTTCGGCTGGTGATGGCAAGTTCCCTACTTTTGTGGGTGAGTGGGCTATGGAGACGGGTGGTGAGAATGAGCTTGGTCTGCGGAAGAAGAATCTGCAGGCTGGTTTGTCGGCGTGGGCTCAGTATACTCGTGGTAGTTCGTACTGGACTGCTAAGTTTTTGAGCAATGCTACTATTGTTGGTGAGGGTGTGAAGCAGGACTATTGGAACTTTGAAGAGTATATTGCGGATGGATTTTTGAAGGGGGATGTTTTGGTGAAGAATTATTGTCAATAGAGTGTCTAGCATTATTGGGAGAGTGTAAGCTTGTGAATAATTCCCTGTGATTATCATCATATACCACGTTGGATGAGCCTGGACCCAGGAGACGTGACTGGCGTGACAATGTAAGACGATACGAAGGCAAGTCATCTGTCAATATCGTACCTATAGCCAACAGAAGCACTCAAAATCAGGATTGGCTGAGCTAAATTCCTACGTAAACACAAAGACAAGAGATGGCAAAAGCATGGCGAGAGAGGGAATAACCTGCTTCAATTGAGATATAAAACCGTCAAGTCTTAGTAACATATCACATGCGATAGATAAGTGAGATCGAGGTACACAGAACCCAAAGCGCCAGAATAAACCCAGTGTGGTCGGATGAAAATCATAGACAGAAGTAACAGTAGACAGCAGTTAGCATGACGGGGAGATGACTGCTATGCGAGCAGCGAAATGAGTCAAAAAATCCGCAATAAGAAGACACAAAAAAAGAGATGAAAACGCTAGGCAAAGCGAGGTGACATATGGGGCAGACCAAGAGTGATATCGAAGTGGGTGGAAGATCGTTCATAGAAAAACAAGGCCAGAAATCTGGCACAGCAACAACATGAGCTCATTTAAGGTTAAGCTCAGTTCAGCTCATTGTCACGCATGCGCAGGATAAAGTTGACCACGACGGCAGCCAACAAGGCAATAGCGAGGATTGTCGGTCCGAAACGGTCGTCGAAACCGCTCTGCCCCCTCCGCCGGATACTCTGTGCACGCCAATGGAATGTCACTACGGCATAGATCATGGCCGCCATGGCAATGATCGTGAACAGTGCGGCGGAGATACGACCGATACGGTCACCGAAGTTGAGTAAACCTACGGCAAGACCGCCGAGGATCACGGTGAAGTTCAGCCATGAGAGGAAGGTACGCTCGTTGGCGAAGAAGACTTTGGGCTCGACACGGGTGGGGAGGGCGATGCGCTTGCCTGCGTGATGTGTTAGCAATGCAGTCTCCGGGAAGCTTCGCGGCACCGGCGACCATTGGGAGGATTGGAATGGAATGTTGTGATCAGAAAAAATAATGCAGTGTACCGCTTACCTGGGGCAGTCTGGAGGAGGGGTTGGCTGGACATGGTGAAGGTTGAGAGATGAGGTCGGCGGCCGCAATTGGAACTGGGCAGATGTTCAATTGGGATTTGAAGTGGAATTGAGGATCACGACGAGGAGCAGGGCGAGAAGGAGAGATCAGCGATCGGAGTCGAGTCGAATTTGAGGTTGAGAGATGTAAGAGATTTTTTTTCTCGTGTATTCTTTAAGACCGTCAGGCGAAGCGAGGTCAGTCCGAAGAGAAAAGAAGCGATCGAGTTGCAGTCGGGCGGAGCCAATAATCCCCCGATGACGAGGGAACGAGAGCTGCACGCTAAGGGTGACCACGCCAGTCCCAGTTCGGCCTAGAGCGGTGTAGCTCTGCCGACAACAGCTGCACGTGCTTCGTTCGTTTGCTGCGATGCAACTGCAGTCACCTGACCCTCGGCCAGACCCTCGAAAGTGTAATTTGGCGCCGCCAAACTCTGTCCACCTAGGATGGGTCCATCTCATATCTACAGCTCTTTGGAGTCTTTCTACAGCTTCAAGTCATGATGAAATTGCTCTTTCATCGGTCAAAATCCTTCGATTTTTCTCCATCTTTCCTGGGCTGAATCATATCTCGCACGCCGTTACAGCATGTCACCCCCACAATGGGATTGGTCGAATTCCTCCCAAACTTGCTGCTAGCCATTTAGACTTGAAACTAGCTCGCACCAATGGGAGAATCCACGGCTGAATGACGAGCCCGCTATCACGACACGCTACGACTGTTCCAGCCGACCAGGCGTCCAAAATTCGATATTCAGCAAAACCTTACGGTCTGATCACCAGTCCTTTTGACCTACATCTTCAACTCCCTATGCACTGACGCATAATAGGGCTGAGCCACGTCCTATCGGGTGCCTCCCATCACCAAGCCATTGTTTGTTTCGGGATGGACTTCGTGGAGTCGCGGCTGGCCGGTTCCCAATCTCCTCCACCCCCAGAAGGTCGCGGAGGGGCAACTGTGACACTTGTTACTGCCTGCCCAATCATGCTACTTTCAGTGTCACCCACCGGCCAACGGGCAGCGGCGGGTTTTCCGAAACCCCCACCATATCCCGCGGAAGTTGACGACCCCATTGTTTGCCAGTGGCCGAAGTTCGCGGTTCTCGACGCTCGAGATAGAAGTGTGCTTTGGCCGACCAGTACCTGCAGCCGTGTGCTCGGACACCCAATGCCGGACTCGGCATGCCGTGAATTCACCTCGATGCCGATATAATGTTTTGTCCAGGGCAGAGTCCTGATCACTGCGCAGCCGAGTACCGTAGCAATCGGCGTTGTACTGTACAAGAGGCTGTGCTGCTTAGTGATGCTGATTACAATCATCGAATCCACCCGGGTGGAGCCCAGATTGACGGAACAATGATCTGGACCACTCATGGCTGTGGTTATAAATGCCTAAAATCGACCGTTGTCTGGATAAGAGTGAAAAACTGCAGGCAGCGACGAAATTTTCACATTGAAGGGTCACGATCTGCATATGCTAGTCAGTGGCCATGATACGACATCGGATACACGTGGATACTCGGCTAAAGATGCAGACTGCGAGTCACTTAAAAGCCGCACTCAAGGCGATTCTGATTCATTGCTTATTCAATGTGAAATGCTAACAAGCTTCAATACAGCGAAATCGGGACTCATCGGTTCCCTCGCTTCCAGCTGTGATCTCCCCACTAAAATCGTCGCAGTCCCCACTCACACCGTACCCGTCACGAGCCATCCTTCCTAATCAGGCAACTGGATAGCAAACGCAGACAGTGAGAAAGCCAATGATCACATATTCAAGCGCAATCCTTTAAACCATGGTGGCTTTCAGCGGAGAAAAATCCCAGTCGGCCCTGATCATGTCCGCCGCTTTCTCCGCGACCGCATAAACACTGCTGACGATGTTCCCGCTCACATTGTTCGGGAAGACAGAGGCATCGGCGACCCGAAGACCCTCCACGCCCTTGACGCGCAGTCGGGAGTCCAGTGCATCACCCATTGCGACAGAACCGCAAACGTGGTACTCGCCCAAGATGGCGTCATGCACTGATTCCTTGGCAGCAGCCATGTCAGTGAGGTCGACACTCGGTGCGGGGAATGATCGCTCTGCAAAAGATGATTTAAGATGCTCGGACTGTCGAACTTTATCGACCCAGCGGAAAGCTGCGCCTAGGATGGTGACGTCTGCATCATGACCTCCATAGTTGGGTTGGATGACAGGGGGTTTAGTTGGGTCTGGAGGCAAGGTCAGTTTACCATTTCACTATGTTTTGGAGGTTGTCAAATGTTGCGTGGACAGGGGACATACCAGCACTGTTAATGTGGACATATCCTCGGGCTACGGGGTACTGCAAACAAAGCGCAAATGTCAGACCAGCGGGTCTGTCTGCCGATGCGGGCGGGAAAATGTATTTCTGGTGCTCGATTCCATCCACATTTGCAGTCGCGGGAACCAAAACCACCTGGATGTTTGCGGACACGTCACTCTCAAGATGACTGATGATCTGCTTGAGCTGGCGCTCGTGGAATTCGCTTGTTGGCTTGACATCCCGGATACTCTGGACAACAGCCTCGAGCTCAGCTTCGGACAAGACCGATTTAGCGGGGAAGAATCCTTGCATAGTGGACGTGCAGCTCAAGGGACCGCCGGCCGTCTCGACGTACTGCTTCTGTGCGGCCTGCATTATTTCCGGGTTTTGATAGAATGAATCCAGCGTGATGGTGCCGGGCTGAGTCTCATACGCGGCAAAGGTGATGGAGTGGTCCTGGAAGTTGGCACCAACACCGGGATTGGCAACCTTGCATTCCACACCCGCGGCTTTGAGAACTTCAGGGTCTCCAATACCGGAGAGCTCAAGGATCTGAGGCGATTTGAGTGCACCACCGCAGACGATGACCTCGCGCTTGGCGCTGACTTCGTAGTCCTTGCCATCGTGTGAGATGCTGACTCCGGTGGCTTTGTTGCCGTCGAGAACGACCTTGTTGACTAGCGTCGAGCAGAGAACTTTCAGGTTAGGCCTGGCCTTGTTCGCCTCGTAGTATCCGCGAGCTGCATAGCTACGCTTGCCCTTGTTAGGGCCTGTCCGGATGATGGAGCCAAGAGTGTGGTAGAACCCAATGTGGTCGCCGCTCCAGGGATCCGTGGGCTTCTTCGTGAATCCGGTGACTTCATCGCAGGCTTTGATGACATCGTTCTCGATGGGGAGGATCGAGTCGTTGAAGCTGGTTCGGACTGGTCCGCTGGTGCCGTGGAATTCGCCTACAAACGGCATGGTCGAGCGGTCCGTGATCGCTTCGTCGTAAGGCTCGAGGGTCTGCCATTGATTTTAGATGGAATTATACATCTAGAGGGGGTTTTCAGGGGCAGGTTGTACCTGATGCTTGCGCATATATTGCTGCATGGTATCAGCAGACCAGCCCTCATCCCCAACCAGCTCAGCCCAGTCATCGTAGTCTTGTCGAGATCCCCGGACATACATCATGTAGTTGATGCCACTGGAGCCGCCCAGCAACTTTCCGCGAGGGATATGGTGAACTCGTCCTCGATTTCCTTCCTATTTCCATAATAAAGATTGTCAGATCTCGAGATCCATCCATAATTCCAACTTCTATCCATCGAGCTTACCTGCGGTGCACTATACAAACACCAATCATACTCCGGATCCTCAAACATCTGGAAGAACGCCGCAGGCGTATCCACCAAAGGGTCGCCAATACGATACTTTCCAGCCTCCACAACACCAACAGTCACATCAGGATTCTCAGTTAATCGCGCAGCGATAACACACCCCGCAGTTCCCCCTCCACAAATAATATAGTCGAACGAGGTACTCGTGAACTCCTCGATCGAGCAAGTAGGCGACTCCGCGCCCGGTGCAGGGCCCTGTTCACCCATAATGTCTTGTATAGATATTCCCGAAAGTTAAGTTAAATATGGGAGTTATGCAGGTCGTAGCGAACGCAGGGGTGAAGCGGAAATCCCCCCTCTTATTTGTACTTGCATTACATATGCTGGTGCAACATCATAGTTTCAACTGTAGCCGTGGCCGCGTTGCTAGTTGGGCCTCGAGAGTGCGGGGGTTAAAAGTCAAAGTGGCGCGCCAAAGCTTGGCTGACATCGGGACAGGTATCGTAGGATGTAGAAATGTAGCGACACCCTGTCATTGGTGCATCGGTACAGCTTTCCTTGAAGCTAAACCTAGACCTGGTTTTCCCCGCTCCGAGGACCTCGGTCATCGCCTATGTACTCTTGTAGTATGTACTTGTTAGGACACTAAGGGCAGGACTACAGTGTAGCTGAAAGGTGGATATCACGGAATTTATAGGCTGCGAGTGTGGAACGTTGTGGTTGGTCTGGACTTTGGGGCTTGGTCGTAGCGTTGAAATTGGGTCGAGAAAACTTAAGCGCCAGCACATCAGCTACAAGGGTGTTTCTCTCTCGTCCACGGTAGGAGGATATCTTCAAGGTCGAATAAACAGACTCCCATCCTTTGTTCCGTGTGAAGTCTGGGTTCAATGTTCGAGACACGTCTAGCAGTTTGATTGATCCTTCAAGAAGCGCAAATATTCCGAAACTGGCAGCTGGAAAGTGGGCGAGCTGAGCGGTGTTTATACTATTCTTGAACAGTTGGGCCAGAGGCACCCCCACTTCTTCTAGCCCCTCTTAGCTACGGTGATGAATGCAAGAAGCTTGAATAGATATCGGGTGGTGGACCGCATTGAAGTAGTTGAATATGGATAATTAATACGTGATTTCCTAACTCCTCTGAGTCTACGGGAGGCGGTCGGGGTTAAATATAGGAGGAAAAATGGGTTGAGACCCCTCCGAGCTGCAACCCGATGGAAAGTGTCTCTATACATGGCAACTTAGGCGATAAATAAAGGGTGATGTCCGAGTTCCTTTGACAACATGGCTAAATCGCCTGAACTCCGAAACTGGTGGGTGTCGATGCAATCTTGGAGATTGGAAGAAGAAGTACCGGGTAGAGTGGTGGTGGGACAGGAGCGTGCGGGGAAAGGCTCCGTGGTAGGGCCATATACTAAGAAGTGAGTCTAAACCATTACAATATTCACATAATAGGTAAACAAATTGACGGGCTAAGGTTGCTAAGGCATTCCTTCTGAATATATGCCGAATGAGGCTCCACTTCAGCTCTGAAGATGGTCAGGAGTCAGCAAGGAAAGTTCTCTGTACAAGAGTCCTCGGTCCACTCTCTCTATATCTCGCGAGCCACACTTCCAAGAAATCACAATCTGGGTAGCTGGGAGCTAGGAGAGCTTTCTGGCTGCTTGTTCTGGCGCCATTCGATCTGGCTAAGTAGTTGCCAAGATCGCCTTGCCCTCTCCGCATGACGCGCTGGTGTTCGTGGATCACTATCTGCCAATGAACGCGAGAAGACCTCATAAGCAAGATACCCCGTCCAGCCGAGATCGAGGGTAGCCTGGATAATACTGGTGACAGGCAGGAAGCCCCCACGGTCGTACTCGCAAAGGAAGAGCCGACAGTTACGGGACCAGGTGAGTCGACTAGGCTGGCCAGCGACGTACAAAGGGTGGCCTGGGAGGAGGGGCCGACTGAGACGCTCGCCATCGGCTATCTGGACAATAAATAGTTTATTGAGGTCAATTGTAGAGGCCATACGACTCAATGAGTTGCGTAGATCTGCCTCGGCTGTATGTGCAACGCGCCCGTCCTCTTCTGTGGGATCGGCGTAGACAGCACCAGCGATGTTGAAAGTGTCGAGGGCGAGACCTAAATTGGGCCGATTAACAGCCTGTACAATTTCCCAGGATTTTTCCCACGTGTTGACATGCGTGCCCCAGGCCAGCGCCTCGTAAGCAAACTTGATGGGAGGCTCATGTTCCGCGCCTCGCGCGGCCAGTTCGCGGAGATCCTCGACGATAGTATCGAAATCACCGACAGTCTGAGGGAGGTTGGTCTCAGAGCTCGGAGGTAGAAAGTTGGAAGGAACCAAAATCGTGTCTGCGCCAAGTATCTTGACAGCGCCGATCCATGTGGGAATAATTTCGTCAAGGATATGGTTGCGCTTTTCCCGATCAACCAGGCCCTCGTAGAAGCGCAGTGGCTGCAAGTTGAGAACGGTAACGTCTAATCTGTCACACTGCTGGCGGATCTGATGGGCAGCAGCTAAGACATCGTCACGAGAAGGGGCGGATTCGACGGGTGTGTTGGAGTTGGCCCTGGCGAGGGACTCGAGGTCATCGATAAAAAGCTCGATCGCGCCGAAGCCATGTCGTGCGGCTTCGTCAATTTTGTCGGTGATGCTATGAAAATTGCATGACCCGAGTGAGACGGTTGTGATAGCTGGCAAACACTCCATTTCAGGTTTAAATTGAAAGAGTCAAGCGGTAAAGACTTCTGCTGAGGGAAGGATCAAATTCCCACGTTCAAGGGGCAAGAGATGGATTATTACCCCGTGTCAAATATTTGAATCCCCCCGTGAGGCTTTCTGATGTGTTACCTAGTGGAGATTGAGTGTAAGCTGGGCTCGCGTCAAACATCATGCATTATGCAACGCATATCACCTCCAGCTACACTCTCTGCCAAAATATCCCTGACATCTCCACCGTGGCGTCCAATGGGCCACATGTATCTCAGCTACCACAATACCACGCCAATCTGACCTCTCTATGATGCATAATAAACCCCCTGTTAAGTACCAAAAAATTTCAAAGTTTTCAACAATCCAAGGATTATGCACTATTGGGCTATCAGAAACGCCTGGGTCAAAGAGTGTATACACCCACAACAGCATTGGCGAGCTGAAATCAAAGACACCGATTGACAACATCCATGTCAGGCAAAACCAAAGAGATGTCTACACGAGTTCTCGCCCGGGCCGGGATTTGCGACCGGGGAGCGCATTACAGTATCCAGAATCCTGTATTCGAAATGGGTCGTCACAGAGAGCGAGATTTTTATGCCAATACCGTGGCTGTAACTACTCTACCGTACAGTAGACTTCACTCTACCATCTCAGTGGGGGATAGGTACAGGGATATTCTGTGCCAAGCCTCTTTGTGTAACCTTGGGCTTGGGGAGGAACGGGTAATATTATTAGCCCACTGCGGCCCTCATCACTTGGTCATGTTACGGTTATGGTAATAGATCTCAATCCCCAACAGTTCAAGACAGTTCAGCCAACACACGTCTGTTTGCAAACGCCATCAGATGAAAAGGAACCATACATACATAAGAGGTTGAAACCTCCCAAGGACAAAAGCCGATATATCATATTGAGAAGTCGACCCAAAGGTACCAGGAGCATCTACTAAGGCCTACTTTGATGGTAGGGGTATCTCTCTCGGATTATTTCGAGTCCCTATGGGCGACGTGATGGGAATTAACATAAACCAACAGACTTCATGAGTCATTTGAGCAAACTCGCTCTGACAAAACTACCTAGAATAACTTTAAATTTGTCTCATAGGACCCCAACTAGGATCTGGGATCGAGATTGCTAGGGCCGAACTCGGCCCGATAAGCGAGACTCGGTGGGCTGAAAATTTGACTCAACCGGCCCGAAATTATACGTGGCGGCAGGCGAAAATTAAGCTTGTTTCGCCACATGGTCGGCAGTGGCACATCGAAAACTAAACCCTGCAGCTAATAGAATACCGAGCTACACTTTAGCTGAACTGCGTCAATTGTAGGTGCCATATGTTAGTCAAGACTTAATCTCCTTACATCTTGGCTCCTAAGCACTGGATCTTACCCCACTAGCACGCCAGGAAGCCAAGCGACTCAGCGAGTGAAAACAACTTCCCCAGGGCCTTTAGGACTTGGCATCTCGTAAAAACTTCAACACAGTGTCCCGAGCTACGAATCACGCCATGGCCCCACTTCATCTGCTTACGGAAATTTTTCTTTCAATAATAATGCAGTAGTCACACTTGTATCTCTTTCCATATATCCTTGTTGAATCTTGAGCGCCACCTGCAGGTACAATCCTTCAGTTACTAGGGTCTGCAGACTCCATCGTGATTATGGTCGCCACGAATTCCCACCCGGACGCGGGGGATGAGCACGAAGCTCGGTCGGTGGTTGAGTCAACTCAACCCAGCACTCGTCGATCGATCTTCCGATCAATTCCATTCCAGATTGCCGTCGCTAGCGCTGTGTCTTTCACCGCACCTGGTATGTGGGATGCCTTGAACAATCTGGGTGCGGGTGGTGCAGCAGAACCCTATGCTGTTTCTGCGGCAAATGCCTTGGTCTATGGATTGTTCGCGATTGTGTGTGTTGCGGCTGGAGCTATCAACAACCGCATCGGCCTTCGTTATGGATTGACGCTTGGAGCTATTGGCTACCCCATCTACGGTGCCGGTCTTTACACCAACAACAACTCGGCAAACACATGGTTCATGCTCTTCGGTAGTGCCTTGTGTGGTATCTCTGCTGGCTTCTTCTGGGCTGCAGAGGCTGCTATCATTATTGGATATCCTAGCCCTCACGAGCGTGCATTCTACCTTGGTACGTTGCAAACATTGCAAATACTTATCATGCCATGCTAATATCCTGGAACAGCAATCTGGCAAACCGCAAAGGCCGCTGGCCCAATTGTGGGAGGTGCAATCAACTTGGGCCTCAACGCGCAGACCTCGACAACTGGATCCGTCAGCTCCAGCACTTACATCGTATTCATTGTCATCATGTGTCTCGGATTTCCCATCGCCCTTCTGCTCAGCCCTGCTGAGAAGGTGCAGCGTAAGGACCGGACCTTGGTTCTTGTGCACAAGCAGGCCTCTTGGGCTGCTGAGTTCAAGGCTGCAATCTCTTTGATTGCTACTCGCCGTGTCCTCCTCCTCCTGCCTTCCTTCTTCATTAGCTACTTCTATAACGGCTTCCTCAGCACGTGGCTCACCACCTACTTCACCGTCCGAGCTCGTGCCTTCTCCTCCTTCTTCACCAACTTCGCCGGCATTGCCTCCTCATTCATCATCGCCGGTCTTCTCGATCGCCAGGGTATCCACATCAAGACCCGCGCCAAGATCGCCTTCATCTCTATCGTGACCATTCTCACCGGCACCTGGATCTGGGCTTCAATTCTCCAGAACCAATTCTACAGTGCTCCCGAATCCCCCGTCTTCGACTGGTTCACCGGCGGGTTCGGAAAATCCTACGCTCTCGTCTTCTTCTGGACTTTCGGCGGCCAGGCATTTCAACAATTCCTGTACTGGCTTATCGGTCAATACAGCACCGATATTTCGTCACTGTCCTATCACTGCGGTATTCTGCGTGGATTCGAGGCCTTGGGTCAAACTGTTGCCTGGGCTATGCAGTCTGAGGGTGGTGCCAACCACTTTGTCAGCATTGGTCTCAACTTTGGAATCACGCTTCTTGCTGTGGTCCCGACCTGGATCGTCCTTTCCGAACTTGAGCACAGCCATGAGGTGCAAGTCACGGCAGAGGATGTTACGTCCAAGATCCAGGATGAGAACCAAGCTTAGACGACTGTTTAAAAAGCAGATTTTTGCATGACTGCATACTAGCGATGGGCATTTATATATTTTCAACATGACTAACGACATACATTCAACATAATACAAATCTTCCGCTTCGTTTGACGACGAGCTGATAATTTTCACTCCATATCGTTCATAATTTCAGATATCGTGTGATTCCACCAGCTGATAGACTCATTAAGAGTTCCAACGATAGAGAATATATTTTGAGACTGGCGCCCGATAGATACTGCATGAATCCTGCCATAGTAGAAAAAGATTGATCTATAATTTGAGCAAAGTCCTGGTTGTCAACTTCAGTAGCCGAGCTGACATGTCTTCGGATCTCATCACCGAATGACATCGATTAGCCATTCCATCAAGGACATAAGTTTCTCATCAGCAAGACCAACAACAAGCGTACGAATTTTCTGGATTTCAATGTCCCATCTCTTTCCACAGTACCAGACACCGTCCAGAATAGCGATAGGCACATACAGATGTGCCAAAATCACTAAGCTCACGCCCTGTAACTTGTCGAAATTCCCGTGCGAGTCCAAGGACGATATGAATTCCTCAGAAAGAAGATGGGGCCAGCCTGAAACTGCTGCATCTTCAAGATCCGTCTGGAGCTCGAGGTCGGATGATGAGCGAGACTCAAGCGGTTTCATTTGCATCACAAAAAGGATTCTCATGTAGAGGTCCTCGACCACTCCTATAGCTTGTTCGTATGTCTCCAGACAAGCCTTGCTTCCGTTACCACTGTAGTCAGAAGGAGGTGTCTCTGTCGATGGCGAGCCTTCAGCGACTTCTTCAAAGTTATTGCGTAAACGGAGGCTTGCGTGTAGCTCACGTAAATCCGAGACGGCACGATTGGCGCCCGTGGCGAACTTCTGAAGCCTCTTTGATTGAATGTGCCGGCTAGGCATCATGTTCGAGCGCACCTGTGCTTCACACATCTTCCAATCCTCATTGGCATTGTTGCAAATTAACAGCTCCCTGAGGCGACATTTCCTCAAGGTTGGCCAAAATTGTTTCAAGATAGATGTGACACCACGAACAAGGTGAAGCCATTGTATGTGGAGTATACTAACATCGGAAGGAGGAGATAGTGAGGCAGGGCCGGAATTGGACGTATGTATTGATGGATCTAAATCTTTGATCCCCAAAGATGCAAACGCAAAGCCCACCACCAGGAGGGACCCGGCTAGCAAGGCTTCCGCATCTGGGTCACTGGTGGTGCAAAGTGCTTCCTGTAGTCCGGCCAGCCCTTTTTGATGATGTTCCACGATGGACTGAAAATGATGTACACTTGCAGGCATCGAAGCACTAGAAGAGCCTTGGGTACCCTGGGCACAACCGTCTTCAGTAGTCAAAATATCAAGGCCGGCCAGGGCCAAGACGAGGTGCATCAAAAATTCATTGGCTGCTGCCATCTCAGGTATAACACGTTGCCAGACTACCGTCTTTATCTTGTGTGGTGTCATCTTTTTTGAGGTATGCAAGATAAAGTGTTGGAGTAAATTGAGATCAGTCATGTTAAGGCCGGGTTTCGGCTGACCTCCAACATTTTGGACCTCCTCAGAGGGCGGCACATTGAAATTTAATGGGCGAAATGGTATTTCCTGTATGTTTTCGCGCGCTTGAAGATGAAGACTTTCCGACGATACTCTCGATCGAGGGAAGGGTGGCTGTCTCCTTCTCTGGTCACGTGTGCCGCCTGGATTGGGGAAGACGCAGTCTTCCCCTCGAATGAGACACGCACCGCACGTTGGCCGCTCCTCATCACACTGGCCGTGTCAGTCATGGCGATCGAGAACACCGTTCCTAGTTCATGACTTACCTTCACGCGACGCTGCTTACAGGTGTAGCAACCATTTCGTGACTTGGTGTGGCTGATTCGTTGCTTAGGGCGAACCCGTGACTTGGCTGCGCGTCGGGACGTGTCCTCGACTTGCATCGGGTATAGCGGCATCGTCTTTGGCGAGTTGTGCGGGTAGGTAGTGTTAAGAGCTCACATAATCGCCAACACCTATGATTGTTCCGAAAATAGGCTACACAATGGTGCGTAAAAACTAGTGAAAGGTCAGAAGTGAGAAGGGGAGGGAGAATTTAAGGTTGCACAGGCGGCTGCAGATTCGGTCCACTGAAGTACCGTATATTTTATTCTCAGTAGAACAGAACAACTGAAAATTTTCATCGCACCCACTCTAAGCCTGATTGGATTTTTTGGCCTACTTCAGTTACTAGCCTGAAAAGACAAAATAAAGGTAGTGAATGCATTCTATATGATACAGTAAAGTCTATATAATTTCGCCGAACGCCATGAATCGCTACTATGCCAACATGCACGCTTATTCTTTAAGCCCCATAGGCCTTTGAACTCTGTTGTCCACATTCCTCATCTCTAGACATAAGCTGGAGCTCGCTATCCCGCTTGCTGCCATTGCGACTAAGAAATGAACCGGGGTAGATGACTACCAACACAATGCCACTCAAAGCCATGAGACAAGCATCGAAAATGTACAAGAGATATTCTCTTCTCATGATAAAACCATCATTTCCCTCGACGAATTCGGCCACTCGGAAAATTGATCGAATCAGAATCAGGAAGCAGGCAACGTAGAGAGCCCACATTATGGATTCCCACTTCTTGCCCTGTTCCGAAGAATGTGAAATACTTGGCGACTTTCTTTTAACGCGCCAGTGGAACACCGCGGATACCACAACGAAGAAGCCGAAGAAAAGAAGCTGGATAGCAAGACCACCAATGACGATGTTTGCACCAATATTCATGGCGGAAATTGATCCAGCGGCCATATAGCCACCACCTGGAAAAACGTCAGTGTCAAAGAAAAAAAAGAAACTTGTAGAACCGTCACATACCTCCACACTGCAGAAGAAACGAGATCACGTCTCCGACCACAAATATTTTCGTAAGGAATCGCGCCGGTACAATCGAATGTTCGCGACAGTTGAGTGCAACGATGACTCTGCCTAGAGTCATGTAGATCGAAGCAGCGAAAAGTGGCGGCGCGACCAGAATCAGCATCGTTTGGACGATATATGGACCAAGCGCTTTGGTGTCGAAGTGGGAAAAGATTCGAGCGATGTAGCCAGCACATTCAACTATTGCATATAAAATATCCGTATTAGTCTTTCTGGCCATTTTAGGCTGTTTCAGCAACTGATCTGGGGAACGCTCACAGAGTAGGCCAATGATAAAGGGAACGAAGAAATAAGTGCGATATCGCCATAGTCGAATAACGTGCAAGATTGTAACAATTAGGAAAACCGCTGCAAAAACCACTGCCGCAGGGATTGAAGGTGTATAGCGGTAAAGAGCGAAGTCGATGCCTCCATCACTGCTATTGGTGCTCATGATAGGCGGGATCACAAAATGAGTCCAAGTTAAGCAGGGTAGGCGATGTCAAATGAATTTATTCTAGAGCATAGCGAAAGAGGAAGGGTTGCTTTATATTAAATCTTTATTCAAGGCAACATCAATAACTATCATGCTGAAAATAGTATCCTTGGTCTTTGACATGAAAAGTCTTTCCCCCGAAACTTGGATCCCGGACGACTGAAGAGGATGCGAAACCGGGGATGCGAGAATGCGAGAATGCGAGCGAAGAAATACGAGAATACGAGCGGGGCCAACCAAAAACTTTAAAAACTCTAGTATTTAGCGTGGCGATGGCTCGGGACTCCGCCGAAGTCGATAAAACATTCCATGGTATCGATAATTTGCTTTCTACTTCCAATATTTGCTCTCCAATTGAAACTGGCAGTGCAAAAAACTCGCTAGTCTCTATGTTATACATGTTGCAGCGGACTGGAGCTTTCTGAAGAATAGCCGAAAACAAGAGCGGAGAATTTAAGAGGTGACAGAACATGGTGGGCATGTTGAGGACTCGAATTCATGACATCCAAGTCAAGATACGCAATCGCCATCTAGCAATATACCCGATTCACTAACATGATCACTCAATCAACTGCGCATTTGACAGATGCTGAGGAATGGGGAAAATCCTCCAGCCAGAAACAACCGATTGGTCTGGACATCATGCACTGCCACCGTTGCCGTGGGAAGGAACTTGCAGTCTCTATCTTCGATGACTTTAATGGTCTCGTAGTTAGATTCGCCATTTGTCGTTCGGTCTCGCTTCCTGACTGTAAAAACGCTCGCCGCAGCAACCCGGTTATATGGGTCATCGGCAGCTTGCATAAAGCCCACTGAATGTGGAATAGCAGCAACCACTATGTTGCCCTCCTTGTCGACGGAGAGATTATCGAGTGGAACATCCAGTGAAATCTTGTCTACTTCAACGAGACCATTGTCTGAGCCTCGATGAACAGTAATCACGCCATTTGCCGAATGGGAGACATAAAATCGCCCATCCCGGCCACGTACGACACCATTTGGGAACGAGCAGCCTTCCTTGGTGGCCACCTCACATATGCCAGTATCCGACCGACAGTAAGTCAAGCTTCCGCCTCCAAAAAATATGACCCGATCGCGAAACATTCCAGCCTTTTCCTCGTGGTCGTTCGTCACCAAGAAACCAACTCCATCATTGTCGACCGCAATGTTATTAGGGGAGATAATCGCCTCACTAGCGATAGTCTTAACGTGTACCAAAGTGTTCGAGGGTGCGTCAAGATCGAATATCTCAATCGTGGAGTTTGCGCCTACTTTGCGGGGATCAAGCGGTTCTCCCGTGGCTGGATCCACAGGCGGCCGATGGTTGATAAGCCAGAAACGCTGTCGATCGCCAGTGCGACTAACATCGAAACCGTGCAGGTCGAGGTCTCCAGGATAATCGATTTTTAACTGATGCAGGCCGTATAAGCCGTCTGGACCTGGCTTGTCGATATTCAACACAGAAATATGGTCTGTCCGTGACCTTGCGGAGACATTGAACAAGCTCCCGCCCGGGTTCCATCCTGTTCGAGAGGTGAGGCTAGTGCATGCACCGTATAGCTTCCGGTTGTTGTAGTCTAGCCAAATATCTTCACACCCTTCGAGAAGTGGATGTTGAATGCGCTTGCAGTCCCAAGGGAAGTCTTCAATGGGTTGAATCACTCGGCCAAAGCCAAATATCAAGGCGAAAGTGTCATGGAGGTAGATGCGGTATGCGATTGCGCTGATAAGTACCGCGGTCGCTAATGACAGTAACCGGCGGTTACTATGATTTGATGGCCCGTTGATCTGCGCCATGTTTGGTTGAGGCATCTCAGGTCGAGGAGATTGCAAAGGCTGCGACATGTCACTTTTATCAGTGTGGTTGTAGTCGGTTTTAGCTGTGCCTCCGGGGCCGACCTGCCCCCGAACTCCGTTGGGCAGAGCCTCGCGTACTAAGGGATGGTGCCAATGCATGCATGGAAAGGGTCAATCAAGGGTGCACCATAAATGCTACCATATGTTGCTTATCAAAAATAAATTAAATAGGATAAGGATCAATCATTAAGATGCTCAGCAGTTGCCATCTTCCTACAGATGTAAAAAGACTGTCTCCAATAATGTCATGTTTCAATCAGTACCTAAGAACGGCCCCCACAAAGTAGCACGGACAGTCCTAAAAGGCCTTCGATATTACTGTGTCCTTCACACAGGGGTTCCGTGGCAGATCTTCACATGTAAATCCTTCGACACTGTTCAAAGTTAGGAATTCTATTACCGATTTGAAAGAGGAGAGCTCATGGAAATAATCAACTCGTGCTTACTTTTAACATCCGTCGCATCACATCCTGCCGACAGACAGGTGTTGAGAGCAAGCACGAAAGGATCACTGGCACATGTGCAGTCAGTGTTCAGGTAAGTGCCACAGCCGACTTTCTCGGCTGCTTGCTGGTTGCATTTAAGCTATTTTTCATACGATCATGTGTCAGACTTTTAATGCCCCGGAATTCCTCGCCGATACTCTTTTATTGAGGACACATACCAAGCATGGTGTCATGTTCTCGGGATTGTCGGGGGTGCCAGCAATAGCGACCGAGAGGAAAATTGCAATGGGGGCTAGAATTGAGGCTTTCATATTGTGCTTATTAGACAAGTCGATGGAAGTTGTGTAGAAGTAGATACTAGAGGGAAGAGGGCAAAGCTCTGTCTTTAAGTACTTATTCCAGGTCAGTTGACTGACATATACTTGATAAATTGAATCTATCTAGGAGAGCGTATATCAGTTGCTTGAAACCGTCTTACGTACCCTGCAGTCTCCGCCCAGATACCAATACCGTTACCTGCATATTTCTCCGAGGCTGATTCATTCGAGCCATATGCCAAAGTCTATCTGTAATAACATATCTCAGCGTTCCCTGTAACTTTGCATCTTGAGTGGATAGTGCGAACTAGTACTCTCTTTCCTACAACGGCAAGTAAATATGCTTTGTCTTGGACATTCACCTTCGAAACGCCATCTCTGCGGTATGAGGCATTGATTCTGCGATTATGCAAGTACAGTAATCATTGACCAAGAAGTCCAGTTCACTGCATACTGGCTGCTCATGAAGTACCGAGTAACCAGTAGTAACATCATCCGAGGAACCCGAGAATACACAAGACATATCAGTGACATGCGGATTATCTGTATGTCTTTTATTCCTACGGGTTTGAGTTCTGTGTGACCTCTAGAACTGCCTCAGTGGTCTAGGGCAAAACTTACCCGTTAGCGTCAAGCTCACAGCGGAGATATACTTCCCACAATACTTCTATAATTAGTTCTGAGAATCGCATGAGGTGAAAGTTTCGCAATTTATGAAGCAGCCAGGAGTGTTCGTAGATATTGGACTCGAGAGGACGCAAATTCTAGCTCATTATTGCTTGACGCTAAACCCAGCCATCGTAACTTCTAATTCATCAGTCCCTCCTGTTGCTCCAAGGTCAGGCTGCACTTGAAGTTGTTGCCTGAATGCCGATATCCAGGCCGGATTATCCGCAATCGACTGATTCCAAGAGTCCTCCGAATCATAGAGCAACTTTCTGGATTCTTGTTGGAACATCTCGTCCGTAGGAATAATACCCAGACTCATTTGCTGACGAGCATAGCGGCTGAGGTGTTGTGTCAAGATACCAGTAAAAGTTTTCAATGGCACCATTGTCTCACCCCTCGGCGCCAATTGCAATGGAGGTTCCGGCACAGCTGATAGTTCATTTGGAGTTTGAGCGCTCGCGTTGGCAGCAATCCAGTCCGCCCGTGCGGAGATCTGAGCTAGGTGATCCTGGGCACTCCTGCTTGATGCTGAGAATGGTACTATTGTCTTTGACTCCCAGCTTAGCAGATAAGGCGGTAGAGAGTTGATGACCTTTGCTTCAATATCTGGCGGAAAGTCATGATCTCCGTGCCAGTCGCTCATTGTCATTCCTTGGCGAAAGTGATTTGTCAAGTGGTCCGCCCTTTCATCCCAGCTTTCGAGTCTCTGGTCACAGAAGCCACAGCGTGAGGTGACGGCTGGGCCCTGAATTTTCCAGTCGTCAATCAAAGGTAAGGTCTCCAGGTTATGTACAAGCCTGAGATGCTGAACTAGGTGGTCTTTCCGTCGAAAGATACGAGTCGAGTCAGAACATTGGAAATGATTGTGTCCATCAAGATGCTCGGGGGATGGTTCCAGAGAATTGCAGTAGACACAATGTACCCTGCCTGTCACAGTTGATACCACCGCACCTCCATGTGGAGTGCATGCCCAGCCTCCCAGGTTGAGATGTAAGGACTTTTCATGGCGCGACCAATCAAACTTGTTTTTGAATGTATCACAGCAGAATGTGCAACAAAATATTCGGTCGCTTTCCAGCCCACTTGGTTTTTTAGGGTTTCTTTTGCTCTTGCCGACTCGGGTACTCCCAGATTGAGACTGAGAGTTCCTAGGTGTTGACACTGCAGATCGTGTTGAGGCCGAAGACTGCCGTGATGATGCGCTGGTACCACTCTTAGAACTTGCTAGTGAGGCTGGTCGGCGATGATGTCGGAATGAATTGTTAATTCTGTTTGAAACCTCTTCACAGAAGGACAATCCCTCCCCTGCTTGTTCCGACTTATTAACAGCCTGCATGATTGCTGATAATGAGGCCGGTTCATCCTCTGGCGGAGATTCCTGCCATCTCTGCATTGGATCAAGAGAGTTTGTAATGTCTGGTGTATATCTTGGACTCATTGTTTGTCCGAGTCTGCACAAAGAGTAGCGGCTTCTTCTTCTAGGCAGACTTGAAGGACGATTCGGAGGTTGTATTGGAATGGCTTGCGTCCTCGGTTCCACCGTTTGCTCATAGAAGGATGACTCTCCGCTGTCCAAAAAAGGCATGTATGCACTTTCGTCCTGTTCGACTGGCTGGGGATGATAAAGGGAAGAAGGCGATATTCCAGGCTGATACAGTCCAGTCAGGTCAAATTGAGCCTGTTGGCTGTCCAAGGGAGGTCTTTGGTCTGCATGATGCACCTGGAAACCATAGTTGGCCAATTCCAATGGACCCTGGAAATCATCAGGGACCCATGGGCTAGTTGTCCAGTCCGATATGACGGGAAGTCCCCCATCATTCATCGACGGGACGAACTCAAAGTTAGAGCCATCGTGTAAAAATCCTATTTCAGGATTTGCATTCTCATCATGAATGTAATCGTAGCGGGTAATTCCACCCAGATCGTCGTTGGCTGGCGCCACGTTAGTATTTGAAACTTCTAAGCTTTGACGGCAAGCTCCGAGGTCCATGATTGACTCACTGAAGGGTGAAGCTCCTTGGAGGTCTTCGGAATTGGGAAGTAGCTGGGGCGGTTCTATGAGCGCCTGGAAATCCCAAGAGCGCCTTTTATCAGACATGGATCGATTCCCACGTATTGTGTAGTGTTGGGGATCTGGAGCGACTTGAATCGAGAAGGTGAAAGTGTCGTCGGGTCTGTCCCCGAAGTCGGCCATCGGACCGGTCGGGCCAACGTACCTTACTAAAAGAGTCACGGCGTTTGTGGGGCAGCAGCCACTGGTTCGTATACCAATCTTGACCTGCAGTACATCACAACCTCACACGACTAGGGAGTATGATCAGAGCATTGTCTAAAAAACATGTTTGCACTGAATTCCTTGGTTCGATACGTATCAATCGCTCCTCCAAGCACGGCACCCTATACCTGCTAATCTCTATCTAGATGAGATCCCCGTTCGGCTGATTCCGAATGCCTGCCATCATACAAAGGAACGATTCCTTCAGTTTCTGGTACCCATCATCAGACGCCGATTCATACTTGGCCGTTCCGTCATGGCCGGCAACAATAAAAATATGTCTCCCAGGGTTGCGACTCGAGTCATACTAGTCCACGTTCGAGAAGTGAGAAAACTGATCATTAATTCACAGTAGTAGGTTCACATACCATCCTGGATGTATCCTGGTTTTTTGTCGCGTCAAGACTCTCAATGGCAATCACAATCTCAACCCTATCGCTTATTGTCGAGAATTGATCCAATACAATCAGCATCCACTTCGCTTCCTTGTGGTTGTCAGTTGCACGATGGCCATTTCCTTGATCCATTGCTAGAAAACTTCGAAGACCATCCATTCGTGCGTCTAGTTCTGGCGTGCCCATGAAGAAAACACCATGCGTTGATTCACTTATACTGTGGAGGTGTTTGAGAGAATCGTAGCGTAATGAGTTGGAGTAGTTCAGCGTCTATCGAACATAAATTAACCTTGTTCTTCACAGGCAATTTTTAGCTACCTGGACCAAGTACATTCTTCACGATGATACCACCTAAGCTATACGCAACAAATATTATCGGTCGATTCCAGCTCTACGACGTGTATTAACAAATGTAGATGCTGATCTATATTGGGGGTGCTGCTTTCAATATATTGGTCGATTCTTTTGCTTGCCATAGCGCTGAAATCAAGTCCTTGGAAACCGCCTCTTGCCAGAACTTACTACCATTACTTTCCTCGTTTGGTGCACTGTACCCCATTTATAGATTCTCGAGCTAGATAAACCAACTGGAAGTAAACTTCGAAGCCAATTGGTTCCATTTGGTACTTTCCACGATTTTTCGCGGTGGCCGTTCAGCCCATGGACAGCAACAACACTATCAACGAGCGTCAGTAGGCGTTGAACTTGAATTCAAGTCATTGCTCTTTTCGTACTCTACTTATGCATCTACGCCGTCATACAAAAGTTTCAGTCCTTGTTCACTGGATCCCTGGGAAACATCACGGCCGGTTTTAGGAGAAAGTCAATGACAACAGTGGTATCTCTTCAGCTCGCCCTCTGCCCCCGGCATAAAAGACCATCAAGTAATTTCCAGTGCTGCAATCGCGGCATTTCCCAATGTTGTTGATGTTTGCTTAATGTTGTCTTGCGTTGTTTCTTGCTGGACAATTCCATGCAGGGGGAACGACCTGCCGCCAATCCGATTATGTAAGCATATCACGATCATCAAAAATTTCCCGGCATTTGTTTTTGATTCAGTTCATCTCTCAAATCATTCCAATCATGTCTCAGAATACACAAAATCCCGATGAGGCCTCCCGAGGCTCGTCGGCACCAGTCGACTCCAAGATCGACCACGCCGCTTCCATCAGGTACTGGAGCAGTCTTCCGAGCACCACGAGCAATATGTTAGGCATGCTTGGCACCTATCCATGGTATTCGCGCATTGAATTGCAAGGTTCCAAGAACTTCTTGAGCAAAGTTCGCCGCCTTGTACCTGCGCTCCAAACCGACGGCAAGTTTAAACTTGGAGTCGATTGTGGTGCAGGCGTTGGACGCGTCACTGAGGGCTTTCTACGTCACGTTTGCACGGTGGTAGACGCGGTAGAACCGGTGCAAAAGTTCACCCAAGTCCTCGAGGACGGGCATCTTAAGAAAGATGGTGTCATCGGAGACATTTATACCCTCGGCCTTGAGGATTGGTATCCGGAGAAGAAATATGACTTGATCTGGACCCAATGGTGTGTGGGTCATCTCACAGATTCGCAGTTGATTCAATACGTGTCACGATGCCGGGATTCGTTGACACAGAGCGGAATTATGGTGATCAAAGAAAACCTTTCCACCGACGCCGGCGATCAAGACATGTACGACGATGAGGACAGCAGCGTTACAAGGACAGACGCGAAATTCAAGCAGATCTTCGACCAGGCTGGAATGAACGTGATCAAGTCGGAGATCCAGACCGGGTTTCCCAAGCAATTCAAACTCCTGCCTGTCAAATCTTACGCGTTACGGCCGAAAATCTGAGAATCCTTTCTTCTTGGCGAATCCACTGGGATTCTGATTTTCATGCCCATCGTCAATGTCAACTACTTTACTTGCCACGACGGTTGCCTTTGCAAATCACGCCCTACGAATGATTATTGCATACCCTTCGAGGTGAACCGACCTTGCATTCAATGGCTCCACTGCATAAACCGAAAGAATCGAGATAGGTGGCCAATCGTGACCTGTCGGGAATTTTATTTTCCAGGATCTACGTTGTCCTTCCAATGACGCGAGTGGGCCGCATAATAAGCAATGGTGCTATATGGTCTGATAGCGTGCCTTGCAAATTTCAAACGGGAGATAATGTCAAGAGAACAGCTTCAATTTAGATCTCGCTCATTCCACAACCATCGATTTTCGGTTCCATTGGTTAGTTAGACCTGCCGGTAGATGCAGTCTATCTTCTGGAGTTGTGTTGAGGGAATTTATTGAGTAGCGACTTCGTGCTATCGAATATCATGACATTGAAACTCACCATCCGTTTTGAAAAATCAAGAAACGCTTCAAGGGATCATCTTCATCTGAGTCATGTGGAGATGAACGCGTGGGTCTAATTGGATGGTAGTCCATCATGTACGCACTCAGGTCCCAAATAGCGAGGGGCATGAAGAGGCTGCCAAAATTTTCGACGATGTTCTCACACGATCTATCAGAGGCGAGGATCTTCTCGAGGACTTCATGCTCCTAACTTGCGGCAGGGAATTGGCTGCTAATGACATAGTCCTTTCTTGCAACCTCCAAAGGCACTGCATTTGAAGTTCGATTGCGATGATCATAAAAATGTCCCTTGGCAATTTTGACTTTATAGACAGTTCCATACCCTCCTTGTGCAAGTCGCTTTTCTTCTAGATAAGGAAGGCGCCGTCGTCCCGGGTCTTCGACACGCTGTTCCCTGCCTTGGTGAATAATCACAGGGAAAAATATGGATTGCTTTGTGAGGAACTTATCACGGGTGACTTTCTCCCTGAACAATTGTTTAAGGGTCCGGCTTTGGGTGGGTAGGGCGAAGGTATCACTCGCAAATACATTTTTGATCAAAACCCCTGTTGTGAATGTGCTCAAGTCGTCGACAGTGCAACTGCTAAATATCAAAACTGCGAGGAAATCATAGAGATCTCTTTCGTTGACTCTTTCAATTAGATCATCTTCACTGAGATCACTGTCTGTGGGGTTGGACCAATCTAGACATCTGAAGAGACAACGCAAAACATCGGGTTGCAGCACCTCCTTCGAAGTCCCAATCGGCGCAAATCTATGTTGATCTTCCTTTCGTCGCTCGAATTTCTGCAGGAACTTCAAATATAGCTCATTTGAGAGCTCATCGAAGGACTTTGGTGAGTCGGTTGTCGCCATAGTAGTGGTCGGTCTCGCGTGGTCGGATGGCTGCAAATAAAAGGCCACATTCCGGGCACTCCTTATCACCAATAATCAATATGAGGCTCGGCTTTCCGCCCACAGACCGCGTGACACGATTTTTCCGAGCTCGATGATTAGCTTCTTCTCCTGCCTCGCAGGTTCGCTTACCTGATTTATGGACGGCTGTGCGATGGTTGGCTGGATTGTGCCTCGCCCCTGCGTTCTCACCCGGGCAACGGGGGCCGAGCGCCAGCCGTCACTTGATGATCGAGGCGAAGTCATATTTGCTTTTTTTGAATGACATGCGTTACATCTGCGGGGTTTCTTAACTCTGGCAGTCAATCAACCTTTAAGAGGTTGGCATTGGCCACTTCAAGGAGTGCATAGTTGGTATAAATGCAACGAAAAACTCAAGGTATCGCTACTTCATTTCTCCTCTTGCACAAAATGAAGATTTGCGTATCTCTGTATTGTACTGTCTCTGTCTACTTCGCTTGGTCCGCATAACTGCTCCTCGCTCGAAAACGTTCCCCGTATTTCCACAGGATGGATGGAATGGGGCACCCAATGACCAAAGCTATCAATGCCAAAACACTGTTTCCCCATCCATATCCCAAGGCCGAGTACATCTCTGGACTGAATAGAGGGAACTCAAACCTCAGTCAATCCCCGCAAAATATAGACTGCTCCGTTTGCGCTAGCGGAATATACAGGAAAGGTGTCCAGAAGATAAGCGCTGACGCACTGAAAAACGATAGTAGCTCCCATCAGTGGCAGGGCAATACCAAGATCGGGAATGGTCCAGTGCGCCTTGTACTCTGCACTCCATCCAAACCATAACAGGCCGATCGGTACGAGCAAGGATGCGGGGACCATCATCGGTAGGCGGAATTCAGGCTTGCCGACGCCGTTGTTCTTTGCCACTTGGAATCGGTAGACCCGCTCGGTAAGAAAAGCACGAACTGCTGCTCCAAATAGATAACCTATGCAGGGGACAATGTAGTTGAGCGTGCCTATGCTGAGTTTCATATGGTATTGGTCTTTCCACAAATTGGAGAAGCTGGAAAGAAGCAGATACACAATTCCATAAAGATATCCGTAGTAAAAAGCCAGGGCTTGCACAATAGGTTGGGTGCAGAGAAAGTAAAGTGACCTGAACAGTGTTCGCCGGTAGCACTGTCAAAGAGTCTCGTCCTCTTTTTCATACGGAGTCTTCCATACTAGCTGAGTGCCCTCTTTCTCCCATATCTGTTCCTTCATTGCTTTCTGCTTCTTGCGCTGAAGAAGAACTAGAGCGTAGCTTTCTCGTGCCATAATGGCACACAGGACTAGAAATGCCCCTCATGCAATGGACGTTGCGTAAAATGCCCAACGCCAGGTCGAATAGTCGGCAATGAAACCGCCAACTATAGGACCTAAGCATGATCCAAGGACGGGGCCCATACTGACCAAAGCCACGGGGAGGCCACGCTCTTCCTTTCGGAAGACATCTCCAATCATGCTCGCTCCGACCTGGTAAAAGATTAGCATCAAGCTATTCACTCCGCTGAAGAAACAACTACGGCCAATGAAGCACTAGCACCGGTTCCGCTCAGCAATCGGAAGAGTAGTAGCTGGGGCTTGCTTCTCGAGAAGCCGGTTGCAAGGTTGAAGGCGAAATAAAACAGATTTCCTGCCTGTAACACTGGCAGTCGTCCATATAGTTCACTCAAAAGACCAAGAAGAATAGGGCCCATGCAGTACATCAGAAGAAACAAGGATAGTGCCTGCGGTCCAGTGACTGGAGAAGTGACATTGAACTCTGCTGCAATAGCCTCTTCCGCGGGAGTAGTGGTTTTTGAGGAAAGAGGCATCAGGAATAATGGGATAGCCACTGTAACCATGATAAGCCAGTTCGGAGACCGTGGCCAATCTTGAGGGTGATCCCCTTCAAAATCAACCATGATGATGCTTTTCTCAGATGACATATTTACTAGCTTGACAGTCAAACTCGGAAGAAAAACAATGACAGATCTTCCAGGTTATTAATGTCAGATAAACGGCATCAAATAAGGCGCGCGGGTACCTGCGCCCAACAGGAACAACTGGCAATCATTTCCAGCCCTCCTCCCTAGATCTTGGCCTGTGGGTATAGAACACGTAAACCACCCAAGGGACATATTTTTGAACCGCTTGATTGTGTCTGATCGACAAGTATTCGCAAGATTGCGAGATCGGGATGTTCCTGAAATATGGCCCACGAGAAAATCGGCCTTGTGTGCTTAATGTTGAGGGATGGGCGACATCTGGATCTGATGTCATTGTATGGGCCTCCTTTGGGCCCCTGCCTCCATCTGATACTCCACCTTGCGGCGATAGTCAATTTTGCGGGGCTTTTCGCGTCTTCGGGGAGCAGGATCATCTGAATTATTAGTACATTAGTATCCCTTGAATGGAGATGGCCATCAAGCAAAGATCAAGCAAAGGGTTGCACACGCGTCTGTCGCAGCTCAGTTTGACTAGGCAGGTTAAGATCGTCATTCTTCTGATGAGCTTCGAGAACGCGATTCATCAAAGTTCACGAGGAATGAGATTGCGCACTTGGTGAAAACTCTAATCATGTCAATTGACAGGTACAAGGCAATCATATGGACCTTATTTGATGATGCGGTCGAATAGTCGAAAGATGAACGACAAGGCATGTCCTTTGTTTCTGGATAAACGTGAAGTCTAAATAACCACCTGAGGCTCTCAGGTTCACGCCTGTCCTTTCAGGCATCAATGTGACTTTTCGATAATGACTCGTTTGCCCAGATAGATTGAAGACCGGACATAGTCAAGGTCCGACGCTACTGGAACAACCTGTCGCGCATCATATCAATATCGGTTCACCGAAATACAAGGAGTTTGCCCGGTCGCGGAGAATTCTCCGATGTGTCACTTACAACATGAGCCAGCCTCAATATAACAACACAATTTGTCCTTATGATATACTAGTCTTCCTACGAAAATCTTCGGCTGTTGTTGTTCGAATTGTCGATTGTATTATTACCATGGGTAAAGGCCAAGTTATCATTGTCGGGTGTGTCAAAAACATACATGCCTCTTTCTCACAGCTTGAACTAAACATTTACAATTTCATACCAGTGCTGGCGTCTTAGGCCTCAGCTGTGCCGTCCATCTATCTCGATACAGTCACAGCGTCACAGTCATCGCTCGAGATCTCCCTGGCGATTCCCACATCGACTACGCCTCCCCATGGGCTGGTGCCCACTTCCGCCCCTCCCCCGCGAAAACGCCAGCAGAGCAACTCGAACAACAACTTATGCGAGATACATACAGCGAACTTGAGATCCTGGCAAAGGAGCATCCTGAATCTGGCGTGAAGATTGTTCCAGCCATTGAGTACTTTGACTCTGCTGATGCGAAATCATTCCTCGCCAAGGAGAATGGCTATATCGACTGGCCCGATTTCCGGATCCTAAAGTCGGAAGAATATCCTGCCCATCATGACTCGATCCGATTGGGTGTCACCTACCGCAGCTGGGTCCTGAATTCTCCTGTATACTTGCAGTGGTGCCAGGAGCAAGCTGAAAGGCAGGGTGTCCGGTTTTTTCGAGCGAATGTAGCGTCCATGGATGAAGCTGTTTCCGTCTTCCAGCAAATGGTTCAAGAAAATGAGAATAGTGACATCAGGGCTATTATCAATGCAACAGGTCGTGGGTTGAACGATCCTGACTCGTTTCCATCCCGCGGTCAGTTCATCATTGTGTCTAATCAGTGTGACAAGACGATCAGTCACCATTGGGCAGATGGCTCGTCGACTGTGATCATTCCCCGGCCATTGGGTGGAGGTACAGTCATTGGTGGGACAAAGGAGCCAAACAATTGGTCAGTTGCTTTGTTCAATTCGAATGCCTTACAACCTTAAACTATCTACACGGCTAACCAGCGCAGGTCTGAGGACATATCTGAGACTGCCACGGAAACAATCCTCAAAAGAGTTGCAGGCATCTGCCCTGAGCTAATCGACCAAGAGAGCCCTGCTACTGACAATACTCATGGATTCGACATTCGTCAGGTCTATATTGCTCGTCGGCCTATGCGACGAGGCGGTTTGCGCCTGGAAAAGGACAAAACGAACCAGGGCATTCCTCTTGTCCACTGTTACGGTGCTGGTGCAAGTGGCTTCAAAATAAGCTGGGGTGTGGCCAGACAAGTCGAGCTTCTGGTTGCTAATACTGAACTACTTGTAAACGATCCATTGGAGACGTCATAAGCTCGTTAGTGATATATTCCGCCGTCGTGCCAAATCGCCCCCGAAGCTACTTTGTCAAACTTGATGGTCTTGGAGGTATTTGTATAGATCTAAATCGATTCTCTCGCTTCTAGCATCTATGTCTAAACTTCTAATATACAGCTAAGCTTTTGATCAGAGCACATCAACGCTCTCTCTAGATGATGGGTATCAAAGTCTAGTTCTGCTTCTTGGATCCATCCTCGGGGAACTTCCAGTGCAGAACACCGTCCGAGTTAACATCAGAGACAACCTTGCAGGTGCTAAAGGTGTCGACCAGAGACTTGATGAAAAGGCCCTCGTCAAGGTGGTACTGGTCTCCGAGGTACGGGACAATGGCATTGGTGGCCTCCTCAGCGTGGTAGAAGGGGATCTTCGGGAACAGGTGGTGAACAACGTGGTAGTCGATGATCTCGTGGAAGAAGTGACGACCAATGAAGCCGAACCGGCGGTCAACGGTGGAGAGGGCACCCTTGACGAAGGTCCATGCATCCGCATCGTAGTGGGGCACAGACGGGTGAGTGTGGTGCAGGTAGGTAATGGCAACTAATAGGGCATGTTAGTCGTGAAATTTAAGATCCCAGTCAAGATAAATCTTACCAAGCCAGTGGTGAACCCAGAAGTATGGAACAACGTAGAGCAGGGCAATCTTCCAAGCTCCCATCTGAGTGGCGAGGTAGTAGAGAGTACCACCGACAATCAGAAGGCCAATATCAGTGATGGCAATAAGGTGAGCCTGGGAATCGGTGAAGAGGGAGCCGAGAGGGTCGAAGTGGCTGTTACGAAACGGCTTGGGGGCAGACGCCTTCTCGGGCAGACTCTTGCTTCCAGCGCTGACGTTGAACATCAGGTACAATTGCCATCCAAGGACCTGGTGACCGAGGAGAGCGACGGCATTGTAGAAAGGAGTCTCCTCGAAGAGCTCCTTCAGCTTCTCAAGCATGGTGGGCACCCTGTTCTTGCGCTCCTCCTCAGTAGGAGGGACAAAGACAGTGTCCTTCTCGATGTGGCAGTGATAACGGTGGTGTCTAGCATGGCTGATCTTCCACGAGAAGTACGGCACCATAAGCAGGGAGTGGGTAGCCCAGCCAACAACATCGTTCAGCATGGGGAACGCAGAGAAAGCGCCATGTCCACACTCGTGGCCGATAATCCAGATTCCAACGCCAACACAGCCCTGGAGGAAAGTATAGGCAATCCAAGCACAGACCCGCTGTGTGGTAGTCGGCAAGAGATCGATATGAAGAGCGGCATAGATGAGCACAGAAGAGTAGACGAAGTCACGGAAGAGGTAGGCGAAGGACTTGATCGCAGAGCGCTCAAAGCAATGAGCAGGGATTTTGCTTCTCAAGAATCCATATGTGATCTCCTCAGGCTTCACAGGGTCAGCGCAATTGCAATTGACATGCTTCAAGTACTAGATCTTACCTTAGCTTCGGCCTTGAGGCGATATGTAACCGGCTCGACCGTCTGAATCGTTGACGATGCCATTTTTGCGTAGAATGTGGCTTCAAGCACAATGGAATTGAATCAACGGAATTAAATACAAAAGAGAACCTCGCCCCCTGTCAAAGGAAAAAAAAATCTTGTACGATAAACCCATGGTCCAATGATTGGTTCCTGAATTACCCTAATCATGGAGCCCTACGCGGAGCCATATTTTGCCCCTTTCCAGACTGTGGCGCAGCAATTCCCATGGATGGAGTCAAGGAACGCACCAATGCGATAGGTAGACTTGATCAGTTCCGAGACGCGTTCCAAAGACTCGCTTAGTTATCCAACAGAACCGTTGAAACTCGTTGAGTTTCACGGGATTTACGTGGATAGCATTTAAAATCTCTAAACTTGGCGCTAAATTTAATTTCTTTTCTCGCACTCCGATTGGCTTCGGTCTATCTCTAGGTTTGAGCCTAATCGCTAGCGTTGATAGAGACACCTCTCCGCGGTGGATTCTTTCCTCTTTCAATGAGATTCTCAACGATTCCCCCCTGTCCGATTTTTCCCGCCGTTTGTCTTTCTGATCTAGCCACTTTTCGCCCCTTTCATGAAGAGAATGCCATATAATGGCTGCATGCTGAGCAATGAGGCTTGACTTCACGTAGACAGCTTCTGGGTCTTCTGGAAGAACAGTACTTCTGTGTAACCATCCCTGCTCATTGTGATAATGGTAATTCATGATCAGCAGAATCAATCGACTAACTTCATCTAGAAAAAGGGGAAGAAAAAATAATCGAACGCTACTGAGCTCCCTGACATATGGAGAGACTAGTCCCGATGGAGCGTGTGGATCTCGCCCCCGAACCCAACAATTGAAAAAGGAACAAGAAAAATTCGAGACAAGAAGATCAATCGCATGTGAAAGGGGCATGGATGTGTGTCTCTGGAGCCAAGAACAAAAGAAACGAGATATCAAATATCAAATATCATCGAGTTCATCTGACGGAGTGCAATTGCCTCGTATGAGGAATTGATTGTGCAATTCAGGCCCAAAGTAGGGGCTACCACGACGATATCAACCAATTACTCGGCCCCGCAACTTTTCTCCATGAACCAAAACTTCCACTTGACTGAAAAATGTCGTGATCCCTCGCGACGGGAATGCAAGGCCGCAGTGTCTCATTGACTCGAATAGCGTGAAAATATCTCCATATATACCTTAGCCATTGAGACATCAGTTGTCAGAATCTATAGCCAATTTCCTGGAAGCTCCCAACTTGCCCCTGTGGCGAATACTCACAAAGTCTAATTCGGACTTCTCGTCGTCTTTTCCATTCCCCGTCGGGCAATGAATCTATTACATCCACAATTTGACAATGCTTGATTGCCATGATACTGTGACGATCGTTGATTCTGCACAAACTGCTGGTTTTTGATCTGAAGCAGTGGATAGGCCAGAGTTCATCACTTCTTTTATCTGATCAAAATAACTCGATACCTGGGTTCTTGAAGCGGAATTGGCCGTTGTGATAAGCTTATCAGCCAGGCTCTACAAAGACTTTGTCTATCTCAAAGAATATCAAGGAGAAAGGAGCTATAGGAAGGAGAGAAATAGGTGCTTGGCACAGAACTCGAGCCCTCCCAAGTATTCAATTTCGAATTTCCTTTCTCTAGCTCCATTAGAGAGCCCAATCACTATCTCTTTTCGTCAGGGCCAAGTCTTTTTTTATGCTCTTCACATTCGCGTTCTCTTCGCGTGAATCAATCATTCATTGGTAGCTAGTCACCCACGACCGAGACATATGCCGTCCCTATGTGATCAGACCTACAGTAGCGAAGCCGAATAGAATGCGTCCAACGCTAGTTACAGTTCATAAGCGAAGACCAACCGGGCTTGATCATTGAACATAGCACTTTAATGGAGGAGCATCTGCGCTATCTTCTCGTGGCTACCATTAGATGCAGCTGCTAGTCTAGCGCCTTACCATATCCGCCTGCGAACAACTTCGGACCCGCTCGCTTACCCAGCAGTAGAAGTAGAGAGTCCGCAATCACACGACAAAACAAGAAAATGAGACTTGCATGATTGTTTAAGCGAGTATGTATTTCCGGTGAGGGTAAAGTCAATGCCAGTGGACTCACAGTAACTGATTTCAACCAGCATTGTTTTGACATGCTGTGTGTATATACCAGCGAGACAAACCGATCACGAGACTGGCTATAGGGACACCTTAGAATTGATAATAGGGAGCTTTACTAATAAGAGACGGGCTATTAGAGAAAGTCGACTTTGATTGATTTCTATTGAACAAACCGATCAACTCTGAGATAGTATTGCATTCTTCGTGGTGACTTAAGAAGGCCTATATCTTCAGATTAACTCTCTTATCTGCATCTCAAATTCTCATTTATCATTGAACTCTGATTCAAGACTTAGGTCTGTATCAATGATCTATAAACCCGAGTATGTGGGTAAGTTGGGCGCCTTCCTAAATCGTGGCGTCGTGCCTTTTCCTATAGTCACGGCCCAACAAGGTCGAATAGTCAATCTCAGGCAAGCAAGTCAAATGCATGGCTAATTAGAAGATATTCATTCATAGTTACTACTCATGAGACTAATTGGACTCTTGAAAGAATGTACTATCGCTCTATGGATACTACGACCCTTTAGTCCGTATATTGGGCACCGTTAAGGTACACGGTAGTCACTAGAATTCCATACCAGTTAAGAGAACTGGACTTATAGAGTAGATCCCTCCACATGTCAGTCATAGATGGTTCATGACAACTTCACTCTCTATGGTCAGTTCATGCAGAGGGTTAACGGTAGGTAAGCCTCAACATCCATACTAAACGTCAGCGATAGGTCACTACATAGCAGGCGAACGCAAAAAAGCTGCCCAGGTCACATGCTGTATGTCAAAACACTAGCCGACCTCTTTTAAGACATTATTGGGTCTTACTATTTTAGACCGATTCTCAGGTTGCATGGGTGATGAGTCTTGGAGGAAACTGGGCCGAGGCGAGAGGCGGGGTGATGCAATTCAAATACATGTGTCAATCCGATAACCCCACGCTACTAAGCTACGAGATGATCACGACCTCAGAGTGCTATCGATTGCATCCCACGGCCAATATGACTCGACGCAATGTATGTATGGTGAGATTCATCTCCAATAAACAAGACACCTCATGCCATTATGAATAAATGAATAAACTGCGCTTCGATGATATAGCTTCATTCCTCGTCCGTATGGTCTCTTCTCCAATCCGTGGAACCAACGTATTATTTCTTAGTCAATCGTCTCTCTTGTGAATTGAACGTGGCTTCGCTTATAGAGGAACACTGGCAAAAATCATAAACTCCCTTTACACCTACAATGTGTATCCATAGTTACAAAGTGCGAATGAAAGACCCATAGCGACTATGTCTCTGTCTCGCCGCGACGGAGTGCCAACAGGGCCCGGACGTCGGTGACATACTGCAAGGCTTCCAGGAGGGGTACTAGATGTAGTAGACCGTTATCCGTGGGGTCGTTGATCCAGCCCTCGATGGGAATAGCGTTATCTAGAAAAAAATGTTAGAGGCCGGTATATAGAGTAGCTGCCATCGCATGGTACACACCTTCATGGAAAAGATAGCTCATTGGGCTATTGTCCAAAATCATGACCTTGCTCAGGTCCGGTTCAACAGAGCTCAGATCTTTGATATACGCGCCGTTCCGAAACGTGCAGTGCTGTCGGTAGTAGCGTGCCTGGAAGTACTTGCGTTCCTGCTCGAGCCAGTCGATCACAGGGTCGGCGTATTCCTGTACAGATGCGGTAAAAATCACAAGTTTATACCACTTGGAGATCTTTCGCAAAAAGTCATCACAGTGTGGCCGCTTGTGAACATAGTACAGAATTGGGTGCTGCGGACCCAACGTGGTCTGTGGTCCTCCAGGTGACAGAGCTGTAGACACGGGCATGGAGAGCTTCACCTCGACCATGTGCCCGCTAGACATGCGACCACCCTTGGCGAGCGAGTGGATGAGCGTCTCATCGAGATCCAGCACCAAGGTCTTTTGCGGAAGCTTGGCATTGCGCGGTGCAGCTGTATATGAAGGGAGTCGCGGTGGAAGAAGAGGACGTGGGGGAGCTGGGGAATGGGGGTATTTCGTGATGCGATGGACGGATGGGGAAGTGGGAGACTTCAAGCTATCCAAATTCACGGCCCCCTGGACTCGGGTCACGCCCTCGGGCATCGGTTGCCCCAGATCTGTGCTCTGAGTCCGTCGCTGCCGCCTCTGCTTTTTCAAAGATTCCTCATTATGCAGCTTGATTCGTATCGACCGGCGCGGTGTACTCTCATCCTGGTTGGGGTCTTGGTCGTGGGCTTGGTTCTTGATTGATCGAGTCTTTCCGCTGGTGAGACCTCTAACGGATCCGCGTTCGGTCTCTGATTCGGATGTATTGGAATTTATGGATTCACGAGATGCCTGGGGTCGGGGCTTGCGAGTGGAGCCACTTCGTCGCCGCGTTTCTACCCGAGAAGCCCCCTTATCCGGCCGGTTCCTTGAATCGGCAGACGTTCTCCAAATCTTCCTCACAGGGGCAAGAAGCGAATAATGCCCGTCACTGTTTTGGAAGCACTGGGCCACGAAAAAGCCAGGGGCAGCGAGCGTAGATAGAATGAATTGAATCGTCTCGGCTATCGCATCGAAGATCCGTTTGGTGAGGAGCCGCCAAGTGCTCTTTGTTGCGAAGGAACCATCTTTCTGAGCGCCGTGGAGTAAAGTCGTCTTCTCGTCAAATGAATTATGCGTGTCCTCGTAGCCTTCGTCTTCCACGTAAGGCGCGGGGTGGTCGTAACTCTGCTCGGGAGTGGCGCTTGACCGGAAGTTATCCTCGCTGTAGGACCGGTGCTTGCCAAAGTCAAAGTCACCCGGCGCAGTCGCGCGCCGTTTATCGCTCTGGGATTGCGATCTTGGACGCGGAGAGGTGGAAGACTGCCCGATGACTCGCGAGGAGAGGATGTTCAGCGAGTTCATCTTCCCACGAGGCTCACGGGAGACAGGGGCACTGGGATTCTATAAAACAGGGTTGATCGTGAGCGAATCGTCAAAATTACTTGAAGCGGTCCATCTGGGATGCGAATCGTAGGGTCGTGGGAGGTTCTCAAGGGACAGAGAGGAGCATCTCAAGGAGGTGTAAGCTGGATTCACGACGGGTTCAACGGACCTCAATGCGCCAGTCTCACCCGTGCCTCGGAAGTATTTCCGCGCTCAACTCCAGACCGAACGTTGCTGCGGAAGCAGGAGACGACTGCAGGAGATCGAAGAAGACGAGGGATATCGGATTGAAGGAACAAAGAGAGCAACGTCACGGGCGCGAAAAGGAGAAGGAAGCAGGGCCGTGATGAGGACCCAAAGTGTGGGGAAGCGGACAGACGGCGAACGGCAGAAAATCGAATCGAATGCTTTGTCGCCCACTTGACCCTCACTGGATTCACAAGTCGACTACAGCTGTTTCCTCTTTCCTTTCTCCTCGAAGCGCTTCCGAATAGTGAGTTGATTTACAGGAGACTTGAAAGTCTCTTTTACTCCCAACCCTGAAATCAGCCTTGCTAACCTCCCACCTACAGACTGTTCTTTGCTCCCATATCATCTCAGACATCCCACTTTCTCATGCCGTCGACGTCGCTTGCCCTGACGCCGGGGCTGGGGTCATTCCTCAAATCCCTCAAGACTCACCCCGTTGAGACCTCTATTGAGAACCTGATTTCGTGCGCTGCCCTTCACCTTTTTGCTTGAGCTGTGCTCCCGGCAGGCGACTCCGTTGCTAACAAAAGGCCTCTGTCTTCAGATTGCTCAAGCGACGACAAATCCGCCATTCGCGATCATGCGCTACAGCAACCGCCTACCTCCTTCGTCATGTCGTTTCGGTGTCCAAGACATCCGACCCACTAAAGCTCATTGAGCGGGTGCAGACCGTGGGAAGGCGGCTCGTGGCGGCCCAGCCGCGCGAGATGGTAGTGGGCAACGTTGTGCGACGGGTGCTCGGCCTTATTCGTGACGAGGCGGAAGATGACCATGAAGCTGAATTTGCTCTGAGTGAAGCTGGATCAGAGAGCCAGCCTCAAACTCCTCGGGCTTTTGACGGTTAGTCTCCCGATCTTCATGACTCACACTCTATGATAGGGAACTAACCAAAATCTGAACTAGATCCGTCTTCGTCATTGCCCTTGGACAGAGATATGCTTTCTCTACGTGCAGAGGGTGCTGAGCGCTCTTCCTCTCGCCCTACCCTTCATTCCATGTTCAGTCTCCTCTCCCACCCCGAAGCAGAATTCTCGCCCATAAGTACTCCGGGCACACAATCTCCAAATGGGCGGATGCCCGGCCACGGTCCTGGATCCAAAGATGTCAAGGCCGAGGTGTTGGAAGGTATTGGCGAGATCATCGATGAACTGGGCCAGGTCGACGATCAGATTGCATCATATGCGTTGGAGCACATTCATTCCAACGAGATCATCCTCACACATACTTCATCCACGACGGTGCAAAAGTTCCTGCTCAAGGCCGCTACTAAGCGCAAGTTCACCGTCATTCACGCCGAATCCTTCCCAAACAACCATGAGAACACCCACGCGACTGTCAGCGGCAACCCCCTGGGTGATGACGACGAGCTGAGTGCCGAGGCATTCCAGAAGCCTCTGATTGCTCTCGGCATCACCGTTATTCTCATCCCAGACTCTGCCGTCTTTGCTTTGATGTCTCGTGTCAACAAGGTCATCTTGGGCACACACTCTGTCCTCGCGAACGGCGGTCTCGTCGCTGCTGCGGGCACCCGGGTCATCGCCCGTGCTGCCAAGGTTCACCAAACTCCCGTCGTCGTTGTGAGCGGTGTTTACAAACTGAGCCCGGTCTATCCTTTCGATTTCGACTCTCTCATCGAGTATGGTGACGCCAGCAAGGTCCTTCCCTACGAGGACGGTGATCTCGTCGACCAGATTGACGTCCAGAACCCGATTTATGATTACGTCCCGGCCGAGCTGGTCGATCTTTACATCACTAACTTGTAAGTTTACTTCTATGTGATTTTCATCTGATGTGTCTGCGCATACATGTGGCTAATGATTGAATTCTTCTCAATTACAGAGGTGGACATGCCCCATCATACCTCTACCGCATTGTCTCCGATCACTACCGGAAGGAAGATATCAGCTTCTAAACGACAAGCTGGTTGATCTGAGAGTCATAGTTTGCAGAGCTTCCTGACTCTGTCAGTGAGATGATGGGCCACGTTGAAAACGATACCCGAGGAATGGTGTGCCATGATCTTATGCGGGAGTCTTGCTAGGGTTTTTCATGTGGGGTTAGATATAGAGATCAAAAATTCATGATTCAATGCCAATGTGACTTCTCTCGTGTAGTCCTCGAGACATGATCAGCTAAGGTTTGCGCATAATAGAAACAGCCCTGGTCGTCTTAGACAGATGCTACCCTACCACTCGCTGTAAAAAAAAAAAAAAAACGATGGAGGTCCGGTGTGGTCAGGTCATGATGGATATTTCGAGCCTCATCCTGGATCTCCATCCCTGGATTCTTAGGTACCGGACTTCCTTTGCCTGGCCTTGGATTGGTGCTCAGCGGCTGGTAGATATTTACTGGGAATTGGAATCCCAATTAGGCAATAACCAAGGCTATCACCGTATTCCAGGTCAAGCAATCACTCCCCCCCCCCGATGGCCTAGTTGGTATCCACCATAAATTGGTGAACCATTGGTGTGCCCTGGAGGAGTGGGCAAACAAAAGAAGAAGAAAAAATACTGGGCCAGTGTCGAAGCTTCGAGCTCCACGGACGGCCGGGCACACCCCTAGGCGGGGGGGAGTACATTTTTTTTGAGTTTTCTTTTGTGATATTATTTTTCTAATAGAGATTAATGTTATTTATTAGACCCATTTGATATATCATTTTAATTGTTTAATAGCATTTTGGACGGTATTAATAGGGTGTAAAGGTGTATATCAGGTGCGGGGTGGGACTGGCGATGTTCGTTGGTGTCCGTGGATGGCGATGGAGTGGACAAGACGCAGTATATAGGGGAGGACAAGGTTAGGGGTTCGATTCGTGGAGGTGGAGAATTTATCATTTTCAGCTTTTAGGGATTTCAGACCATAGGCAGTTGGTAATGGCTCGATATCCTAGATATACAGACCTCACCTCGCACTTAGCCCGTTGCATCTAGTCTAGACATGATGAGGCTTGCTGCGCTAACCCGCCAGAGTACCATGGATGTCAATATTAACGCGTCGCTGAATAGACTGACTCGGTTATGACTTATCCTAATTCTCCTTGACGACCCAAGAGGATATTCAGCATCGAGATCTCAGTGGACCTCGGGCTTCCAAATGGGCTTGCGTTGTCCTAGACTTTCCCGTTCTACTCTGAAGTGTCGACCGAATATGGCTGATTGAGCTTGCCTAAAAAAAGGAAGTCGAAAAGAACCAATGACCTTGAGAAACACGAAAAAAAGATAGACAGAGCATGAGATGATTCAATTCGCAAAAATAAAGATCAACCATGTAAGGTAGATATGGTCCCCTTTTGTTGACCTGGATTGGGATACAATTTTTCGTGACGCGGTTTCCCCGAGGATAAAGAAAGACTGGGGGCCAAAAGGAGAGTCTCGGCACAGCCGCACTCGTACACACTCTAACAATAATGGCATCTTAGTTACCCAAGTGGGTTTGTCACATCGGGTGGTGTTGTCCAGAGAACTACAATTAGCCTATCATCAAGTTCGGCAATACCGGTCGCCACTGATCGACATCGAAGAGGAACTCAGCAGTGAACCCGGTGATAAGGTTAAGAATGAGAGACTAAATCCCGAAAAGAAGAAACAATTGCAGCCACTTCCCCCATACACCCCTGATATAAACACGCCATGGCGCTTTGTTCACTTTCAAAGATGTCCTAGGAGGTAATGGAAAACAGCTCTCTTGTGCGGCAAGTTAAATAACCATCGTGCCACGTGTAAACGTGCCTAAGGGGCATCATAAGTGACTCTTCGGTTTGCTGCTGCTGCTGCTTCCAAAGTAGGTGGCTATTTGCCTACCTCGAAAAATCTCCTTGGCTTCCTTGGCATATCAAACCAGAGCGACATGGTGGGTGTTCCGGGAAGATCTGGTGGGTGCGCGACATGCCGAAGAAAAAAGAAAGGCGTATTTTAATCTTCGATGGCCAACATTTCCTTCATGTCGTTGTACGCTGACAGTTGAGTTAGTGCGACAGAAAGACCCCCTTTTGTGGCCAGTGCATTCAAGCCGGACTGGTGTGCGAAGGATATAGCTGCCGCCGCTCCGTCTGGATCAACTCAACAGATGGTGAGAAACATGAATACACTAAAGCTACCAGCATGGTTCACGGACATAGCAGCGAGGCCTCTGTCAGTACCGTTACCTTGCACGAGTCTCTCGCGAGGTCCTCGAGGGAGGACAGATATGTGGGGCTTTATCTTACAGCATTCCTACCCAACGGTCGTATCTTCTCCCGAGATGCCTTGCAGATTTCGTCTGTGGGTTGGCTGAGATACCATGAACGACTATGTCGGTCTGAGAAGACCCTTCGATTCATCACTCTAGCCCACAGCCTGTCGATGCTGGCCACGAGAGGTGACGACTGTCAGCTGAAACTCAAAGGCTTTCAGGCACACCGCATGGCGCTACAAGAAATGCGCACGGCACTGCAAGATCCGCAAAGGGCCACTGGAGATGGCCTTCTGGCCGCTGTTTGGCTGTTCCGCTTTTATGAGGTGAGTGTTCCTTTCTTGTGTCAGTCTGGGAATAAAGGTCATCATGCTCATGTTACAAGATTCTCCATGGGGCTGAGTCAAATGGACAGCGCCAAACAAATCCGATCCCCCAGATCAAGGGTTATTACGCCCATACGACGGCGAAATGGCCCTATTCATGAACAGAGGATACCATAAGAAATGGAGCGAGCCGGGAAGGTACCTACTCGCAAGCGGTCGGATTGTATCGGTAGGTCTTCAACCACCCAAAAGTATTGACGGATCGTCTATGTTGATCCTTCTACGTGCAGTTCATCCTTGGTGTTGGCCAAAGGAAGCGTTCTCCCTTTAGTGACGCTCGATGGGTGACAGCTCCCTGGAGAGATGCTAAAAAATCCCCTCTGGAGGAACTAACCGATATAATGATCCAAATCCCGGGTTTATTGGAGGATCTGGACACCATTCGAGAACTTCCCGCCGTGGAACGTTGCCCAAATGACTGGAATGACCTATTCAACCAGTGCTACCAAATATAGCAAGCATTAATCGCTTGGAAATTCGAAATGGGGGATGATCTACAGGTCTATGATTACACTTATTCAGGCGATTCCCTCACGATGCCACAAGTTGATAGAGACTTCGCCGTGCTACATTCAAGCTTCTTCTACTGGAGCAGCTCTATCGTTCTCTATGCCACTATTTATATGGCTGCAAATGAGGCGGATCGAGATCAACGAATCGCACGCCATTCTCCGATTCCGTTTTCCTCGCATGGATGCCCCAACTACCGGCATGAACGGAATCCTACTTTGCACGCCGACAGAATCATGCACGCTATGCCGCTGTCATATACTCCGCACGCGGGTGGCTATGCAGCCCTTAGTTCCACAGTTCCTTAGGCATAGCACGTCGGTACCTTTTGGTGGCCCATCTTTTCCCACACGAGGGTGGCTGTCTGGGTGCACAAAGAAAAGTTCTACAAAAGGCCTTGTCGCAGCCATTCATGCGATCATATACCTAGAGCACAATTCATTGACCATTTAGACAAAATAGACACACCCGTGCAAAGTCTGAAGGACTTGATAGGGTAGTTCGGGATGGAATTGAGAGCGACTAGATGGTGGTTTGGGCCTATATGTTAGGGAAATTGGAGGACAAAATAGAGAACTCGTTAGAAGGCTGGAGGGTGCCAAGTGATTTTTCATCGTACCGACAAATCACGCTATATGGCGTATCTTGATCATCTACGTTTGATTTTAAGGGTAGATAACGGAGAGACCATCGGGGAAGTACTGATAACTTTCTCATTGGCACTTGACTCGCTGCGAAATTGACATTGGTCACATGTACATCAGACAGAAGAGAAACATGAACCGTAGTAGAAGGGGCGTGAATCACTCTATCTCAATCACTGATTCGTCAAACTATACGATTGAATCCCAATTCCGCTAGTGACAGTGCTCGTATAAAGCAAAAGCATTATTGTGCTACCCGCTGATCTCCTGTGAAAAAAGATTCTGGGAGGCCTTGTATTTGACAGCATAGCTGTTCAATACCTCCCAAAGCGTGTACAGCACTTCTGTGATATGTTGTGAAATAACGAAAGCTTCGGCCAAATCAAAAATTTTGTTCACCTTGACTAATATGCTGACATGGCGATCCTTTTTGGGAAAGAATCAGTCGTAACCACCCCCACAGCAGCGTTTCCTCAAATACACAAGATACAGCGCGAATTTGCACCGGCACAAACCCTCCAGACTTCAAACGCCTTGTCTTTTGTCAAGGGTAGATCCAAATATGGCAACCCTCTTCACATCATCCATCAGAATGGCTTCGAAGGGAACGGTCTACACCGTGTTCTCCCTTCAGCTCGCAGACCAGGTACGTTTCTCTTCCCTCAGTGCAGACTTGACCCAGTAGGTGGTAATAACAGCCCAAACACCGGCCCAAATCCATGGAATCGACCATCCTGTCAGATAGAAACAAAAAGTGGCAGGTCAGGTCATGATAGTGACATGAAATAAGATTTGAGGGCTAATTCGGGGGTAAGGGGACAGCCGGGACGAATAAATTGGGAATAGATCAATCATAAGCTTACCAAGTCCCCAAGCGAAGGTTGGGGCATGAACTGAAGAAAGGATACTTATCAACAAAACGCCCATAACCTAAGGAGTCCACCGAATCCCCAAAACCAATTCAATCTTTCAATCAGGCGTCGAAACTTCACGCTGGCTGTATACCTCTCCATCAGGGCTGAAAGATGCAATCTGCCCCTACCCCCGTCTACCGCAACAATATCCTCAATGATCACTAGGACTCCTGGTCGGAAAATTGCGCCTGCGGGAATGGAGGAGACCGGGAATGGCTGTCGTACACCAAGTTTGGCCAAAATTCCAACAACCACCAGGGTAAAGCCGACTTGTACGAGTAGAAGAGACGGAGGCAAAGACTCCATTTGTACGCTGGGAGGCTCTTTAGTCAAGCCAATCACGAGTACAATCGTGATAAGTACAAAGCCCACAAGATAGTTCCAGTGGAAGAAGTCAAACCATATAAAGAAGAGAGAAAATGAGATTTTACGTTAGCATGTCGCCGTTCACCCTTCGTTCTTTTTCTGCACTGGAAGCCAATGGGGCGCTGGATAACACAAGAGATAGAAGAAAAGCATACACTCCAGCGGCTTTCAGATGTAAGTGGTCGGCAATTCGATGTCACTTTGAGCAGTCGCCATGTTCGTAGGCCTAGGTAGCGAATATACAGTCGTCACTCCTAGGATGGCACTTGCTACACTCAAAGCTGATCATATATATCTTTGTCAGTTTGCATGATAGAAAAATGAAACATTTGGAAACGGACCAATCTTATCGGACAGATTCGCCCCCCATTGCAGGCATATATGAGACTTGTGGTCGTGGAGATCAAGAGGCAAGAGAGGGAGGCCATTGAGCCCCCCTGGCTGATGACTGCCCTGGTCGATCATGTTGTAGTCCTCACCGGAATGCATGTTGAAAGGAAGAGTAGATTGATGAACTTAGGGTTGGTATATGGTCTCTTCTTATACATGATAATTCTGGTCTCACAGTAAGCATAGGATTGATTCCATTACAGCTATTTTTGCAGCTTCTAACACAATAAACTAGTGGGACTTGGTAAGCAATGTGAGATTCATACTCCATGCCAGCTGGACTATCAGATAGAGAAACTCAGCCTGTTCAAGCTATACTTTATCAGGGCATAAACTGCGCAGATTGATGAAACTTTACTCTTGGCAATTAATCCCCAGATATGATGCTTGGGTCCAAAGAAGTTGTTGGATCTTCCAAAATAAGCTAAATCAACAAATAAAAACACACAGTACGCAAATAGTAGGGAACTAGAGATATGTCTCAAATTATGGCAATTCCCCTCAAGTGGCCAATATTAGTACTGTCTATTATACGACTATATATTTATCCGATAGCGGTCACTACTACTAGATTTAAAAATAAGCGATGCGAGGATTCCCGTTGATCTGGGCCAGTTCATTCAGAGCAGAATATTCCTAGCTATGCGTTCTCCATCTAGATCGTACTGTAAGTACATTGCTATTTTTGTTTTTGTCGCACAAATCCGCACAAGGAACATACTAAAGTTCGATACACTTCCCCCCCCCCCCCTAAAGTTCAGTCAACCTTGAATGCATGGTGAACAGCCCTGGTCTGGGACGGGAGCTATTCCTCATAGAGGATCAAAGTGCGCCAAGTTCGAGCTTGGCGGGTCTCCACACATGCAAGTTCAGCCCCCAAGCCCACCGATCATCTCATTTGGGGATCCTTATTCAGCTATATGAAATCATTACGCGGTGCAGCGCCGGGGATGGTTCTCCGAGTCATGCCCTGCCTTATTGGGGTTGGGGCTGAGGATCTGATCGGTGAGCCAGGCGGCGCTGTAACTTGGTTGATCTTCCGTTTACGTGGCTTCACTTTTGGGGGCCAACAACTGGATTGCTGAATATGGACTAGTGGAAGAGAAGAGGTACAGGCTCAGCGAACATCCCTCACAGCTGGCCAATCAAATTGACTCGTTCTATTCATTCTAGGACATGAGCGCGAGCCCCAGATCCAGATTCCAAGGATCAATATCTTCCCCTTTGGAGGCGATCATACATCCATTGTTGCCAGAGAGCCCTATTTAATGCGACTCCCTTCCCCGAGATATCATTTTCCAGGGTTACACCAGCTAAGGCGACGAGAAAGGTTTCAAAAGAGACTCTCCTCAGTCATGTTTTCATTACAAATCCTCTCCGCATTGATGGCCATTCCAGCCATCTCGACCGTTGCTAACGCTCGCTCTATCCCCGCTAGTTCATCCTTTTCGCAAGTTAAGTTCGCGGAATGCCCATCCAGCTTCGGTGATCTTGGCTCTGGATTCGACTGCGGAGCTCTCGAGGTACCAATCGACTGGGGCAATCCGTATGGCGAGAAGATCCAACTTGCAATGCTCCGCCATAATGCGACAAACCCAGAGCAAAGAATCGGCACCCTGTTCTTTAATCCTGGCGGACCAGGCTACAGTTCAGTTGCATACATCGAAGGTGCAGTCAAGTTATTTGGCGATGAAGTTTCCGACCGTTTCGACATCATCGGTCTTGATCCCCGTGGTGTCGGCATCAGTTCTCCTATCAAATGCGATCCCGAGTACTACAACCAACGTGTTTCCCTCTGGCCATCCAACCAGGTCGAATTTGATGCACTGGTCAACAAGTATGCGAAATTCGGAGAAAGTTGTTATAATATGACTGGATCCCTGGTGAAACACATGGATTCAGTCAGCGTTGCCAAGGACATTGAAGCAATTCGCCAGGGGTTAGGTGATGAGAAGCTCAACTATCTTGGTCTGTCGTACGGAACATTGATCGGTCAGACATACGCCGAACTTTTCCCCCAGAATATCCGCACGATGGTTCTCGACGGAAACATGGACCACAGCACCGATCCTATTTCATACCTCACCGTCAAGTCATTCACCTATGAGACCGAGCTGGTTCGGTTTACTGAGTGGTGTGGCCCCAGCAAGGAATTCCCGTTCAATGGAACTTCTGCCGCCATTCTGAAGATCTGGGATGATCTGCTTGCGAAAGCAGACAAGAAGCCCCTCCCTGCACCTTCATGCAAAGCCAGTGGTACCTGTCGTGCCGATGTGACTAGCGAAGAGATCCTCAACAGTGTCAACTCGATGCTGTGGTTCAAGTCAGGACCTTTCGAAACCTGGAACAAGCTTGGTAAAGCCCTATACTCTGCCACCAAGGGAGATGCATCTGGATTTTCCGACACACTTGCCTTGAACTCTTCGTCAACATCTTTCCAGGGTCAGCCCGTCAGCTGCCTTGATTGGGACCATCCTGAGGAATCTCTGGTCGCCCTGAAGTATCAGCACGAGCTTGCCAGCTCCCAGTGGCCATATGTCAAGATTGGCGATGATGGACGCAACAAGTGTATCGGATGGCCCTTCCCTGCGGTCAACAAAGTGCGGCGAGCGAACATTATCGGGACCCCTCGGATTCTCTTGATCAACTCGCAGTTTGATCCTTCATGCTCCTATATCTGGGCCAATGGACTGCGTGATCAGATCCAGAACAGCACTCTTCTCACGCGGAAGGGGGATGGCCATACCTCATACATGGCGTTTGGGGAATCGAGGGACATTGCGAACAACTACTTCCTCAATCTGACTCTCCCAGCCGACAACACTATTGTTGACACTTAATTATTTGATATACTCGAAAGATTAACAGCTAGAGTAAGGTTATCTCGGCGCCTGTTGGAGAAATACCATTGGACAACTGGGAAAATCACATACCCTTGTCTAGTGTATAATTGGTAGAGCATGATTGTCTTTTGAAATCAGTTGGTATTCATTGAAACGGGTTTATTGTATGACGTAGAGCACTATGTGTCTTTCGCATCTGTTAAACCGAGTAGTTTAGTTTTGATTTGTTCCATCAACAATACTTGGGTTTGCATCTTTTGGATTCTCCTCGGTAATGACTATATCTCAGTAGTAACATACTTAGCAGTGATTCGCGGTGGTAATTCGATTAGCGCCGAAAAATAGACCTATAACCATGAATAGTGATATTTTTAGTACTACATTATTCTTTGAGCGGTTGATTTTTTTAGGAATTTTATAAGTTTATGGACAGTATAGGCGGTTAACCTCGAGCGTTAGGATTAAAGACGGGCACTATCTGCCTAAATATAGGCCGTGACGAGGTCCCCTTTCATTTCGAATATTATTTACTTTTCATATTATCGAGAGTCAAGGAAAAAAAGACCCTTAACCCGTGTCTCGTTTTAATTCTTTGCTATACTTCATTACAGGCAGTTAACTAACCTATTATGTATCTAAGTCTGTACGGATTGTATACTATGAAGATTCAGGCAAAGATGGTCTAAATCTATAGCTCCTCTTTCCTGACATTCGACAATTCCCGCAACTCGTTTTCTAAAAAGAATAGAAAACTGCAAAAATAAGTGTATCGGGCATTATAGACATAAATATACATAGTAAGCGAGTTAAAGGACCAAAGAGGACTGTAAATACGTAGTTACGCATCTTAACGCTAAGCTTCGTCTGTGGCAACCATGGCTAGTAGGCTACCCTGGTTAAAAGGTATAATGATTCTTTCTTCATTCTTTTTACATTTCTCTCATCTTCTTATTTTCGAGTTACTCCGTAATTATCGCTGCGACCCTACTAGGGATTGTTGGCCCGCTAGCGCTGTTGGTTTCGTCTATTGCGGGGCTTAATTTGGAACTTGACGACGGCACAACGTACGACGAGTCAGAAGACTAATGGTACTGTTGATCCATTACTCCAAGCCCGGTCAACAAACCCATAACGGTCTAACCGTGCCATGGGCGACGCCATCCTACTCCCCTCCTGCGCCACCCCGCTGTTGGAATTCTTGTTGGTACCGACTTGCACGCGGGCAGCTATCGCAATCTAATCCTATCTGGCTAACACTACATGGCTCAGTGCAACTCCACCTCGGAAATCATATCAACGCAATGGATCCCAAATCCTTTCATCTCACCTGCATCAATTAGCGAAGACCTAAATACTGAGGCTAGGTCAGCTGACTACCGATATCGCAAGGCTCCATTTTACAATCTCTGCACATATCCACAGCCTTGTCTCCTACCACGATATACCAACTTCTCCTCCCTGCCAATCTCTACTTCTGCTCCTTTGAAAAGATGTCTGACACACCGGAAGGTATCATTGAATATACCTACGACAATATTGCAGAACAGTACCTGCAGTGGGTCGAGAGCCAGACATTACTACGACAAACATACGCCAAGATCCTCCTAGACAAACTGGAACCCTCACCCTCCATTCTCGAGCTCGGTTGTGGTCCCGGAATCCCAATTGTGAAAATGCTTCTCGACAACGGCGCTCATGTGGTTGGAAATGACCTCTCAACCAAACAAATCGAGATGGCCAAGGCCCGTTGCCCGGAGGCCAAGCTGATTGCGGGTGACATGACTTCCCTCACTTTCGAGCCTGCGAGCTTTCATGGCGTAATCAGCTTCTATACCCTGTTTCACCTTCCGCGGTCAAAGCTCAAGGCCATGCTCACCAAGATCTATGGTTGGTTGAAGCCCGGAGGTGTCTTCGTTTTCAATCTTGCGACTTTCGATGAAGAAGAAATCCATGGTGAACACCTAGGATATGGAATGTTCTGGAGTAGCTATGGTTTGGAAGAGAATCGAACAATGATAACAGAAATTGGATTTGATGTATTGCAGGAGGATGTGTTGTCGGAAGAAGTATTGCCAGAGGAAATATTGCAGGGACGAGATGGGAAGTTGGAGGAGGGTGATTCGGATGATGCCAAGTTTATGTGGGTGGTAGCACGAAAGAAAGAATCTCGAGCTTCCATATAATAGAAAGCAAAAAAGTTCCATTTACTTGTTAATGTATTTATGGTGTTATTAAAATAAGGCTAGGATGATGGTGCTCTCCGTATCTGTTCTGTCCCTTTCGCATAGCTGAATGTGTTGGCATTGGCAGATATGATAACTACCTATCAAGAGTCACCACACACCTATGGAATGGATGTTGATGATTACAAGCGTCTTATGCCGGATAATATGCTTTCACGAGCTGCTCCATTTGAGATTAGGATTGATGTCTGTCTTAGTCTTGCTTTATATAATTTGTGTGTCTAGATTGTCTAGAACTAACACAAACTATAGGATGATGGATGGTTACATCAAACCGAAATCTCATCTACTATTTCCAACGTCTTCCAACGACCTACCAAAGGAAGAGGCCAAAAAGTGGGCAAAGATGAGTACTCGTCATTCGGGCTCTACGTTTCCTGCTAGTCTAAGCCATGCTGGGTTCAAAGATGTGTCGGTTTCGTATTTGCTGTGTACGAAGGACCTTGCGCAGGAGCCCGAGCTCCAGAGAGCGAGTATCAGGATGATGGAAAGGCAGGGTGGTAAGGTTGATGTTACAGAAATTGAATCTGGACATGCGCCAAATGCATCTCGGCCTATGGAAGTCGCGGATTAGATCATCTCTATCGCTGAGAGGTCGGTATGAATGATGTAGATTGCCTTTTGGCAGGGTTTGTAAGATCTTTGGTTGCGTGAAGCAGGGACGGGTATTGATGGGGCGATGGTTGATAGGTACATGGGTGGTGGGCGTACATCGTACCATTGCAACTCTTTATAGCTTGTCCTCGGAGACATATCCATTTAGTAGTGGGGGATGAGGGAAGAAGAAGTTGTTACTCATGTCAAACGTATGATCTGAAGCAAAACATCTCCGGGTTCGAGGTAAAGACATCCATGGACACTTGGACAGCCGTATTAGCTTCACCAAGTCGAGCACAATTCTAGGATGGACTGTGAAAGGGCCTAAGCCTTTTGAGGTACAATCCACTTCACATGTACACGTTGAACGGAAGTCTACGCATGGTTCGAATCAATGAAGCTCCGAGCAGGCCATATAGCCCCCGGATAAGAAAAGATCATAGCGCCATCTTTTTGGAATTGTATCTCAAATCGTGTTAATTCGCACACATGAATCCAGACGAAAGCCCGCCCGGGATAGTTATTCCCAAAAAAAAGTTCTCATGAAATCCCGGCGCTGATGAAGACGGGCTTTCTGTCCGGCACCGACCCCACAAGACTCCATTTCCCCTTCCCCGTCCACCATATTTTGCTTTTGATGGAGCTCTCCGTTTAAGAGCGGGGCTTCTCCTTCTTCTCCTTCCACAGAGCGGCGAGACCGACACCGGAGACCTTGACGACCTTGAAACGGACACCGGGAATATCACCCTTGGCCTTGCCCTTACGACCGAAACCGGCCAGGAGAACCTCGTCGTTCTCGTCGATGAAGTTCAAGCAACCGTCATTGGGGACTGTAGGGAGTAGAAAGTAATTAGTGCATAGTTCTCGTTTGTAGCGATCGGTTTGACAGAGAACCCATGTTGAAAGCGCGCAAGTCGTTCAACATGGGCTAGGCCTCGACCAGGCGTAAATTGAACAAGGGATCACCCACCGAAAGCAGCGACCTTCTTGCCGTTCTTGATGAGCTGGACCTTGACACACTTGCGGATAGCGGAGTTGGGCTGCTTGGCCTCAACACCGACCTTCTCCAGGACGATACCCTTGGCGTGGGAAGCACCACCGAAGGGAGAGGACTTGAAGGCGGTTCCGAGGAGGCGCTTCTTGAAGTGGAGGTCGGCCCAGCGCTGCTCCTTGCGGTGCGCCTCGAGCTTGCGGGCGGCGTTAAGACCACGGGGCTTTCCTTTACCCATCTTGAATTATTCTTGTCTGAGGCGGTAGAAACGAAGGTTAGTTTGCGGTTTTGAAAGAATTTGTGTTTTCAACGATGGCGAGTGGAATTCGTAGCGAGCTCGATGGGATAAATGGATGTAGTGACTGTGGTGGTAATTGCTGGGAGTCTGGAATTTTCGTGCGTGTTGCCGAGATGGTTGAGTTGAGAGTCGAAGATTTGGTGTCGAGTCGCCCACAACCACCAGACAACACGAAAGAGAATTCCAGATGTTGTGTGTGCGAAATGGATCACAGGGAGAATACTCAGGGGTCAAATACGTACCGACTGAGAATGGGTGTTGTCGAAAGGGTGAGGGTCGTGGGGTGTCGAAAAGTCGAAGGTTTCGGATTACCCTTGAACGCCGGCGCACTCGCTTGGATTGGGACTCTGCCTCACCTGACTTGTGTGCGCGTGCCCTAAGCGAGTCACGGGATCGGACAAACCCCACCCGTCTTATGTCATCTGTTTGTCCCTCCGATAAGATAACAACATTCTTATCGCTTATCGGCTGATGAGCTACAACAGCCACTTTTATCATATTGTATCATTGCTGTGCTACTCCGCCTTCCTTGCATTCATCCCCGAGGTTGTCCCCGCGATGGATTCCTCCAGGAAACCTCCCAGCTCTCAGCGGCTTCCGCCGCCCGCTCTGTTTCAAGGTCCACCATCCCATAATGCATCCAATATCTCTCTCGCCGTACCTCCATCTGGACCGACTCTCCCAACTCCATCTGGTAGCCAGCCTCCACCCCTCCACCGCAACCGTTCCACTCGCGGCAACGACGGAGGCTCTCCAGATAACCGCAGCTTACTCTCTCCATTCCTCTCTCGACGACCATCTAAAAACGATGTCGACGGTTCCGACGTCATCTGGCAGGAAATGCAAAGCGCCTTGTCCGAGGTAGAACTAAGCGCGGTCACGAGCGAGCATGTCTTCCGTGAGAAGCACGCCGAGGCATTGGAGGATCTTCGCATGAAACAATTGAGACTTGCTCAAGCTTGGGCTCGCAGTGAGGCAGATGATGAAGTCGTCGGTTCCAGTAGCAATACTGCTGATGGCAACGCCACCGACGCCACGAATAATACTCAAGCATCTGGCAGAGAGCGTGTCTCTTATCGAACTCTCGATGAAGAAACAGAAAAGGATATCATTCTTGCGCGCAAGCGCCGCGAGGCTAATGACCGCTACTTTGATCGAGTCAACCAGGGTGTCCTGGATGTGGTCGCCAAGCTAGAGGAAGTCTCTCAGGCCATGCGCACAGTTGAACGAGAGAGCAAGGATATCTGGAGTGACTCGGAGAGTGTGACCACAGCTGCACCCTCGACTGCTTACTCTGGTTGACAAACTTCAATTACTTGAAGGGTCTGTTGGTCTTGCTCTCTTGGACATTCCCTTACCTCATGCCTCAATGAACCCGTGCTGGACGCTTTCATGACCTACTTTGCATGATGCCACCTCTTCGGTATCTAGAACTATAGCGATAATAATTCATGTATATTACCACAACATCAAGAGAAAATATTTTTGACAAGATGCGAAGTTCATCAAATGAATATGTCAAAGGGTATCCGAACGCCGCTCACCATGCAAGGCCTACTCAGCCATAATGATGCATCATAAAAAGACATCTCATCCATGCAGCCCAGAAGTAACAAGATAGGCCATGGATATCCTCAATCCTCCTTCACCCATCGTAGCACATCCTTCCACCCTTGACACGCCGTCTCCTTCACACTCTCCCAGCGATTCCCATGCGCATTACGGGCAAAGTTCCCCACTTCCTGGTTCCACCTATGCTTCAAAACGTCCTTGATGGTGATCTGGTCTTCCTTTTGGCTTTTTCTTTCTTCGGGACCTCGAAGCTTATTTTCTGGGAAGAAGCGTCGGTCGTATGCGCCAGCAGAAGCGGCGAGCCAGTTTATTTGATCAACCTGTTCGCGGATTTGTCGGCGCTGTTCGAGTCGTGTTGCGCGGTGGACTGTGATAGTGATATAGAGAACGGAGGAGGTAAGGGCAAAGCCACTGAACTGTTTATTTCAAGAAGGGGTTAGACAACAGCTTTCAAGATGTTCGACGTGCCAACTTGGACATACAAATCCAGAAACGAAGTTCATTGCGGACACGAATCGAGCGGTGTTTCCCGCGATTGAATCAAGGAGAGCGTGTCAAATGAGAGAAGGATTATGACACTAGATATTCGGTGTAAAACACCTCTGCTATTAGCAGTAGAAAGAAGACAAGAGCCAATGAGTGAGTCGCAAAGTGATTCTCGTTGTGGTTGCAACAGGGAAAAGGGAAGTCGGACAAGGCGGTGGAAGCTCTCCGATTGGCCGGGCATCCCCCGTCGAATCTTTTGATCCGAACTTCCTCCCTCGCGACCTCCGACAGATTGACACTTGCAATTCCTGGGGACAATTGAACAAGCCTGTCTGAGATACCAGGCTCTAATTGGATCTCGCTTTCGAATTCACCACCTACCTTCAATTCTCCCACTTCACAGTCTCTTCCACCATGGCCGGCGGCGGAGGAAAATACCGGCACCTGGGCCGCAAGTCCTCGCATCGACAGGCCTTGCTCCGCAACCTGGTTACCTCGCTTTTTGAGAATGAATCGATCACGACGACATGGGCCAAGGCCAAGGAGGCACAGCGATTGGCGGATAAGTTGATCACGCTGGGCAAGAAGAACTCGGAGGCTAGTCGGAGACGAGCACTGGAGATTTTCTATGTACGTGATGATATCCCCGGGTCTTCCATTTTCTCAGCCATCCAGACCGTAATCCGGCTATGAGGAGTGAATTGGATAGCCTGAGAATACTTTCTACCTTGATACAGGCCAATTACTAACACCTTCCCACCCAGAAACCCCACGACATCCTCCCCAAGCTCTTCGGTCCCCTCCGCGAACGCTATGCAGACCGACCAGGTGGTTACACCCGCGTTCTCCGCGTCGAGTCCAAGGAGAAATACGAATACTACTCCGTCCGCCGGGGCGACAAGAACGCCGTCCCCGAACGCAAGCCCGCCGACCAAGCGCCTAGCGCCATTCTCGAACTCGTCGACGGACCCAAGGACATGCGCTTCGCGATGACGGCACGTGCGATCGCGCGCCAACGTGAAGAGGGTCTGAAAGAGCACGAGCTCACGGCTTTGAATAAGAAGAAGGTCACGCAGTTCCGGAAGGACGGCGTTGATGCGCTCGAGGCTGCTGTTCAGAAGTTGCAGATTCGGGACTCGGAGAGTGAGGGTGTGGCTGCTCTTGAGGGTGAGGAGTCCAAGTCTGCGCAGGAGGAGGCTCAGCGGAGTGCGGCCCAGGCTGGGCGTTTGGCTAAGAAGATTGGTGGTCTTAACAAGTCCACGTAGTGGGTGAGTAGACCGATGTTTGTTGCCCGGTAGTCAGGGTGGCTTCCCTTGCTATTTATGGATTTGTTGGTCCTTGATTTGGTGGACGACTATTCATCTCCCATTTTTCTTGTCTGTTCTTATAGGAGTTTTTGCTGCTTTTGGTATCTTGTCTTCCATCCGTCGTGACGGCATCCATGTGACATAGCCTGTGTACAGTATAAAATATTTCGATACCTCTTTAACTTCTTCATCAACTAAAATTGGTACTTGAACACAATTTAGTCTTCTGTGCTTTTTAAGATATATGGGTGGCTTTGCTCTATATCCATGTTGGGGTCCCCAGCGGAAGACATTGCGCAGTTAGAGATATATCTTCTATCTTCAGGGACAGCTACCCACCCGACTAAACTCAACGTAAGGAGGCGATTAACAATGCCCATCCATACACGTAAAAGCCACGCCACACTCCGCAACCTATCAGGCCTACTAGGTATGGTGATCTGTGTGAAGTATCTGAAGACACAGGGGTGTCGATAGCTACCCTAGGGGGCATCCATCTATCCTATCTAGCTATCCTAAGGCCACCTACGAATCTATGACAATAATGCTACCTAGCTACATTCACACTCGCAGTCGTTACTTAGTGATTGTGCACGTGTGGTAGAGATTCAAATATGTAAATTCTTAGCTAACAATAAGCTACCTAGGCTTCGAGCGCCCAGATTGCCATACGCCTTGCCAACTGTACAAGCTAACCGGGCCGACACACATGAAGCCGTGACCAAACAAACGCCCGTTTACCAACCCAATCCTAACAACACGGGACCCAATGCACGGAGGTGGGCCCAAAGAGAAAAGGAGGAAAACAGTCGTTTGCTGGTTCTAGTCACCATTCACAACTTTGAAGTGGTCGTGCCTCCGGACACGACCAGAGGTCCGTTCTTGGGGGCGCTAGGAAGGCCGTTACTAGCGACTGCTGGAGCGGGGAGGCTGGCCGACCCAGCGCGATGTTTGATCTCAAAGCCAGAGGGGACTTCAGAGGGTGGAGGTTTGGGAGGCAAGTGGGATGGGGTGCCCCATTTAGCAATAGAAGTTTGTGAGGCTGTGCTTGGGTTGCGAGCTGCATTGGCAGCCGGGGGGTGATCGAAGGTGTGATTGGGCACAGACTCTGGAAACCTAGGCCAGCTGGGTTGGACAGCCTGAGTTTTATTTCCATACGGCTGCATTGGTTGCTGCATTGGTTGCTGCGCACCTCTGCCTGGGTGCCGCTGAGGCCCAGATCCCCCCGGAACAAATGAGCGTGTCTGGGGATTGAAGGGGGGCCTGGGGAAATTGCCTGTCATTGCTGGGTTCCCAGAATTGTGCATGGCAGAGTTCATATGCTGTCCTGGGTACTGGGCATAGGGATAAGTGGCCATATTGGGGGTCATAGACTGGGGTTGGTAGTTGGGCCATGGCACCTGCTGTTGGGTACGCTGATGCGGAGGTTGCTGAAAATTGCCCGGGAAAGGGCCCGAGTTCCAGCCAGTAGCCTGTTGGAATTGCGGCGAATGAGGGGTCGGGAAGTTGTTCATCGCTGGCGAGGATTTGGTGGATGGCTGCTGGCCCAACATGCCAGGCTGGTTCACGGAAGAGTAACCAGGAAATGGCGATTGCTGCGGTGCATTTGCACCCTGCCATGGGGCAGCAGAGCTCATCTGGGGCGACATTGCCGCTGGAAACTGTGGCACGTTGTTCATGTTGTTCATTCCTACCTGCCCGGAGTACATTGAATTATTCTGACCAGGAGGAGACATGTAACCACCGCTAGGCGGAGCGGCACCTGGTCCAACCATGTACGGAACTTGCTGGGGATATGAGCCATCGTTCGCAGAAGGATTGTACGCTGGGGAACCGTTGTTGCTGTACTGTATTCCGGGGTAGTAGGGATTGAACTGGGAGCGAGCTTCAAAGCCGTCATCATGAGGAGTACGCTGTTTCTGGGGTTTCTTGCGTCCAGTGGTCGAGCTTGAGCGAGACATATTGGTAGTAGAGTCGCCGCCAGCCTCTGATTTGGCACTTTCAGGGAAGTCACGGAAAATGCGCTCACGCACTTCTGCGTATTTGGCCTCTCGCTCTTCACGTGTCATAGCCATACGATCTTTAGCTGAAATCGAGCCCGCCGACCCGGTGCGGTCTCCGTCTTGACCTGCATCATCGGTCTCCGACGCCGCTTTAGATGGGACAGATGAACTTGCAGCCACACTACCCTCGGCGGAAGGCCGTCCATCTGCCCGACGCATGATTTTTGTGGGCATAGGATGAGATGGTTTTTCGCTTGAAGCTGGGAACAATTCGGACAGTGGTGTGGGACTGGCCAGGTTAGTCATCCAGAAGGTCAGAGACCAGCAAACAAGGCAAGGGACTTACAGTCTGGAGAAAGGCGTTCGGTGGAGGCGCACTGAAGTCACGTTGTTATCCACAAAATGAGTCAAGTGGTAGTAATCTCCCAGTCTATGTGCGAGAAGTCGGCCATATGAATTGTTGGGAGGCAGTTCCAAGGATTGTTCACTTTATCGAGACGTTATTTGTCAGACAGTGGCTGGACAAGGGTGATGATCGGTCTTACCTGGAATATTGAATGAATGCGCGGACCTTTTCCTCTATCGTGAGGACCATCAATCGATCTTTGGGATTTTCCATTGCTGTTATGAGTTTCTCATCTGGATGGAGAGGGAATGAATGAAGACTCTGTGCGCTTTGCGGGTCATCAGGGTTGACCGGGACCACAAAGTTGCTCGCTACTGAATCTAGGGGAATGACAACAGGACCTTGCGAATTGCTATCGTTAAAGCCAGGGACAGGTGTAGGAAGAATCCCACGCGGGCGTAGAGCAATGTTATCACGGAAGTGGTCACGGAATGCACGACCACCGGCCTCCGAACCTGTCACGGAGTTTGGAGCGCCAGAAGCAGCCCCGGACAAGGACTCTTCCTCGTCAATGGCTTGTACGCTGGCACTGTCGTCAGGCCGAACTGAATCTTTCTCATCCATAGCGAAAGTTGTCACCGAGGCCAAGCTCTTAGAATCGAAGTTGGTCATTTTTGTGGAGGAAGTAGAGAGATGAGTGCGGTCATCATCGAAAGAGTTTTCACGCTTCAAAAGGCCATTTTCCTGACCATAGATTGAAGATCCAGATCCCTGACGGTCCTTCTGTGGGCTGAGGTCAAGACTTTGCACAGCTCTCGCCAGATCGTTACCACTGGGACCAGTGAGAGGAATTCGCTCGTTGATGGTGTTCAGGTTGTGAGGACCAGGCCCCAAAGTGCTGGAATCCAATGTTTCGGCGTACACGGTGACATTGGCGGGCTGGGCCGTATCATCCTGGTTGGATGCCACAGGCGAGTGGGGAGTGGGGGGTGCAGGCATGGCAGCAATCTAGTATTCAGTGTTAAGAAATGAAGCCAAGAGAAAGTCCACCGGAGCAGCTCACCTTAGCAAAGGAGAAGTGTGTATCCCCGGCCGAGGTATTCTGAGACGCCATATCAACTATAACCGGCGATTGTCGTCAGGGAAGGTGGTGCAACGAGGTAGGGAAGTTTGCACGCGAGTATCAAGAATCGAAGCCACACCACGGCAAAACTCAGTACGTCTCCCGAGTCGGACAGATCGAGAAATAAGATTGAGTGGCAAGCAAGTCACTGGAGTATCCCGGTTCACACGAGCCAAAAAAGAAAGACATATCTCTGTTGCAGGGCTTTCGCCATCGGGAAAAGCTATGAGAAGGCAACGTATTAGCAACGATTCCTCATGCAGCCGGAAAAGGCTCGTCTTGCTATATTCCCACCACAGGCAGCACTATGGGCGGGGCAAATGACTTGGGGAAGCGGGTCTCACAGGATGTCAAAGCTGGTTCATAGTCAATGCAAGATAGACCTCAAATTCGAGATAGGTGGCTAGTCCCGGAGAGGGGGGCAAAGGACCAAGTATACAATGTCGCTCTATGATTCGGTCACGAGTATACCCGACGCCGAAGCCGAAGAGAGCCAACACGATTATTCTGTCGGAAAGAAGTAGCGTTGGGTGTCGGAGCTTCTGATTATTCGAACGCCTGAAGGTTCGTGGGTACCATTTTGCCGCGACCGACCGCTTTTACCGCGTGCCTACAATTTCCTTTTCATCAGAAGGGCAGCAGAGAACAAAGCACCCTGCTCATCGCTTAGACCGACTTGTTAATACTGGATTCTGGATCTTTACTTCCGCTTGAAACTCATATCACTTTGATTTGGCCGCTCAAACCCTGACGGCGCCATGAACCGTTATCGAAATGCCCCAGGACTCCGAGCCGGGCCTAGCAAAGCTTCTCCGACGACTTTATGCCAAAAATGCCTGAAACGAGATAAGTAGCCCTGGACGACATGTTGGTCAGTAATTTTGCTGACTCCTCTGCACGACATTATAGCTATGAGTGCAAAGCAACGACTCAAGAACGGCCATATACGGCTCGGCCCTCAAGGACCCAACAATTGCTGAACCCTCGGCTGGTGCCCAAGCTCTCAGAGGACGTGCCTACCGATTTGCAGACGTATGTTACTATTGAGTTTTTAATCGCTGTTTTATCCGTACCATTGAATGAATACTAACAACTTGGCTAGGACCGGCGTGGCAGACGAGATCCTCGCAAAACGCGAGGCAGAGCGTGGCCGGAAGAGAGACCATGGCAAAGAAGACCGTTACGGTCAGTCTCCAAAGCGAGCAAGGTCTCTCTCGTCAGATTCTGCGGATTCTATTTCAACGATATCCACAAATCGATCTGCATCGGCGTCACCAAAGCGCCACAGCAGACATAGCTCACGTGCCAATGGCCGTCGCAACTCAGCATCACCACCCCCAGGCGAAACTCGCAAGAGGAGGTACAGTGATGCTTCGGATGGATCTTCCGCAAAATCGTACTCTTCAAGTGATAGGCAACGATCGAGATCGAGATCAAGAGAATGGACCGAGGACAGGAACATTCGACGACGACGCCGGGAGAGTAGCCCAGAGGAACGAGGAAGGAACCGTGATTCAAAGAAGCATGATTCTCGGAAAACCGAGCGACGCAGCCAGAGCGCGGATAAAAGCCGAATCGCACAAGCGCGGCGTTCTACGACACCGGATGCCACCTATGATCATTCAGAAAAACGCTCATACCGAGACCGAGAACCGCTACAAGGGCCATCTCAATCTGGACGGTTCAGGCAGGACCCCAGGGCTCGTGGAGGGCCACCCCGTGAACGAAGTATGAGTCCTTACAGCAGACGTCTTGCATTGACGCAATCCATGAACTTGGGACGGTAGAACCGGCATCGCAACGAGCGGGCCCTTTCCTCTTTCCCCCCATTTGAAGCTTACGAGGATCGTTTTTGAGCATTGGTGCGAGCAAATATGGTTCGTGGCGAGCAGATATTGCCAACTTTCTGGTTTCATTGATCCCATTGGAACACCTTGTATTAATAGCATATCCATACATCCCAATGTGCAAAATGCCTTTTCAACGCCTCTTTTTCTGTCTGTAACAGTGCCGTTGGCCCCAAATCAGACGCCCCAGACCAAGAGAAAAGAAAACCAGCCTGACTTGGTAAACAACCAAAATGAAAATCGAAGATAATCAAAAAATTTACAGGAGCACGAGAGCCAAAGAATGCCGATAACTCGGCCGTATAGGGTATCACTTCAAATCACATCCTCATCGTTGCTGACTTCCTGCTCCCGCATATGAATTCCCTCCACAAGTGCATCACCCTCGATGCCGACCTCCTCCCCTCCTTCACCGTTGGTAGTTGCGCCCCGTTCCTTCGCCGCGCGTTGTGCAGTCTCTATCCGTTGTCGTACCAGGCGGGCAATAGCGTTCTCTGTCCGCACGTTGAGAATCTTGAGTTTCTCGTCCAGATCCCGCCGAAGGTCCCAATTAGGCTTCTTCGGCTGCAGCTTGAATAAATCGACTGGTTGATCGCCGTCTTCGTCCTTTTGAGCTTGATCTTTCACAGCTGCTGCGATCTCGGCGGCTTGGGCTTCCACCGTCACTTGCCCCTCCTGGGGGCCTTGTTCGAAGCCCAATTTTGGCCCGCGGGTTTCGGCATCGTAATTGCGGCCGGAGAGGAATTTTGTTGTCACCTCGGAGGCGGACTTGTCTGCCCTTTCACTATCGAGACTGGCATCTGTCGGTTCCTCGGGCTCGGGTTGTTTGCGCTTAAGTGCGGCGAGCTTGGCCAGGCGGGCTTTGCGGTCGTTGGAGGCCGCATCTAGCGAGGCGTGGTTGGAGGACATGGTGTGGAGCTGGCAGGAAGAGAGGAGTTAAATCAGAGAAATTGAAATATCGTATCGGGAGGGCAAATCGCAAAGGCAATGCAAGAAAATGACCCCAAAGTCCTCCGCGCTTTGAAAAAGTTGGAGGAGGACGATGATGTTGAAGCGATAACGACGTGGTGCGCCACACTTCAGCCACAGCAAAATCGGGCGGTCTCCGCCTTCAAACTTTCGAGATTACCGCGTTGTCCACCTCAAGTTGCTCTCAACAACCCTGCGCCTCGGTCTTTGCTCTTTCCAGTTTTCGATGCAGGCGATTATCGGATCCTGAATGTTGTTTTGTCCGCAACAGCTCGTCCGAGCCCGTCTCCAGGCTCTGCTGTCGGCGCCATGTAGGAGCCCCGGGCAGTGGCATCGGAGCTCGTGGACACCGAACACTCGGCATGCACTTCAATACGCTTTGAATCATACTTCAACAATCCTACAGCGAAGCGCTGACGAACGCGCCGTCGGAGAAATTGCCCCGGAGCCCTCGGAAAGCGAACCCAAGCAAGATGCAGCCACAGACAGTTCGAATCAGGTAGCCAGCAACCCTCGCCGTTCTTACAACAAGAGTGCTGGCCCGCGGCCAGCGTCGAAAAGGGCTGTCAAGCGTGCCCTGTTTTCGGAAGGCCTCAGACCGTCATACGCAACCTCTGTGCATGAACGACTTAACCATGAGATTCAGCGTGAGAAGAGAACCCTGAGCGATAAATCGATCGCCATAGCGACAATCTCTCGAGGAAGGTCGATATACAACGCCAAGGGTAAAGGGCTTCAAGCGTGGCAACATGCATATGAAGAATTCTACAAAGCGAGGCATTATCAGCGCAAGGTCAACGACCAAAGCATAATACCATCATTGAATAAACATGGGGAAGCTGTTCTCGCAAAGATTCAAGAAGACTGCAGCGGCACCTTTCGAACATTCTGGGAGACTACTGATCGGGAGTTTAAAGCTCGGCACTGGCAAGCTCTAGCTTTCTGGCTGCTCGAGAATGACCCGAAATTGTTTTTGAACTTTTTGATTGTCACAATGAAGGGTAAGGAGACGCCAGACTTTACAATGGTCTCGGATTGTCTCTTGTACGTGGACAACTTCTACTACGAGGAACTGAAGGACTGGACAACTGGCCCTCGCTCACATGGGTACTCGTGGATTATCGAGTATTGCCTGCGCCCGGCCACATGGCCCATAGTCGCCCCACCGCACAAGGGTATCCGGCTTTACATTCGACGCGCTAGGCCTTATGGTGTCCGCTTGGCCTTCCGCACGATGAAAGCCAGGGCGGTCCAGTGGAAGGCTGAAACGCAGTTGTGTTTTGTGAACCGGTTTGTTCAGCTTGGGGATGTTGACAGAGCGTTGAATGCGTTGAAGCTCATCCCGCGGCTCAACGATCCGATCTTTACAATGAACTCGCAAGGAGTTCTCCGGCACTGCTGCAAACTGTTGACCCTTGATACAGTCGAGGATGGCGAATCCGGGCGCAACTTTAGAATCCTGCCACAGCTTCTGGAGATGGGCGTGAAGCCTGATCGAGACATGATGAATGTGGTGCTCGCCAATGCCTATAAGACCGGCGATCACCAACTAGGTGCCGATATGCTTCAATTCATGGCAAATCAGGACTACGATTTTGATTCATACACCTACGTCACTCTCCTCACCAATGCCGTCTCTCGGGGAGACCAAGCTCGTGTCCACGAGTTGATCCGCGAAGTGGATGCACAGGAAGAAATTCGCAAGAATCCACACGTCGCTAACAAGATCTTTCACTCCCACTACGTCTTTACCGCCAAGCATATGGATATCGATGCCGACCCCACCGGTGTCTTTTATTCGATGCTTGACATGTACAACAACCTTCACGATATCACGCCCCTCAAAGACCTCCTCATCATCCCCCCTCACTACAAGGCGCGGGAAGACGGCGTCAAAACGCCTCCCACTCCTATGGCACTGTATATCATGATTGCAACCTACTTCCGCTGTGGCAGCCGTGTCTCGAATGTGCAGCGCATCTACCAACGATTCCAGGAGCTGATCAGACAGGGCCATCCAACCATCGCCCCCCTGGCGGCGACAGATCACACCTACAACGAATTCCTCATTGCTCTCCGCAAAAGCTCGCGTGCTATGCATTCTTGCGTTCGGATCGTGGAAGATATGCTTCAGCCTCCACCCCGCTTGGCCGTAGAGCATGCCAAGCCGAGTTATCGTACCTGGGCAATCCTTTTGAGTGTTTTCCTCTGGCACCGGCGACCCGCTGCAGCAGAGAAGATCAAGGAGATGATGGCCAAGCACCAGGTCCCCTATAACGACGTGACCTGGAATCTTATCATCAACGGTTACGCCAACGCGCAGAAAGTGCCAGAGACTGCTGCTGCCATGAAGGCTATGGAAGCTCAAGGATTCGCCCTCGACTCCTACACTATGAAGTCCCTACGGTATCTTCGTGACCCGGAGCGTCTCTGGGTTGCCGTGGACGAGCTTGACCGTGCTGCCCAGGAAGCGGACTCTGTCCGAGTCTCCACGGAGCAGAGTTCTGCCGCTGCCGAAGACGCCCTGCGTGACGAGATGATTGAGAAAGGTCTGCAAAAGCTTGGAGACAAAAATAAGCCCAAGGATTGAGGTTGGATACCCTTTTGATTTTATTCACTTTCGTGTATTATAACACTTTGCATACATGGTCCTTTTGGGCCTGGGGTTGGGAGCGAGCGTTGGTGTTGCCATTTGTGTAAATTTTGGCGCTCATGTACTATACATAGAATCATTATGAATTTTGAAAATTGCCGTGCGCTGAAAGAATAGGTCATCGCTGTAAATGGTTCGAGGACCTCTGATCCGTAAACACCCAGTCCTATCATCCTCGGTAGGACTTGCCCACTTCACTTTCTCTTAGTTCATTTCTTCACTCCTTCTTCAAGCAAAGTAAGAGCGAGACGAGACGCTTAACCTCCGAAGAAGATCGAGCACTGCGCGAGAGGTCAACTGTCAGTACCTAGTTGCAACTCTGAACAGGGCTGCGGGGATCTTACAGCCATCAGGAAGCAGCATATGCTGACATATGGACTAAGCCGTTCGCCTACTCGAGCGCATTTCCAAAATATTCCGAATAACCTATCGCAAAGGGTCAGCCGTCTGGTTCCTCGCTATTCCCATCTCCGTGATCACCCCAAAGCAGAGTCGTACCCATTCTGGTTCCGGTCCATGATACCCGGCATAATCGAGTGCGCATAAGTGCTCGTGCAAATGATGAGCAGGATCACCAAGAGCAGTGACTGGAAGTTGAACAGGGCGGACTAAGGTGCGTCTTGCGGTTAGCTATGATGTCGTGGATGCGAAAGTACACAGTATGCTGATATGAGGGGGATAGAGGAGCCCAAGACAGCTTTCTGCGACATCTTCCCCGAGATCAACATTGCGTTAAACTTACCATCTTGAATCACGATTCACGATTCCCCGCCTGCTTCGTAATGGATTTCGAAAGAGGACAAGAGCTGGGCTCCGAGAGGGTTGTCCAGAGACACGAGCTCGCCCGCATTCTGCCCGGGATGTCCGCCAGACGCACGGTCCGCCTGGTTTGGGGCGTTCCTCATTGCTCCAACTGGCGCCTGGCACCATCTCCATCTCCATCTCCTCCGAACAATTCACCTCCACCGCGCCTTCCTCCTCGAAGACCGTCGACAACTCTCTCGACACCTTCAAGCTTATCCAATTCGTTCCATCTTCCTCCAGAGCTCAGCCCGCCGTGGCCGTGGAATCCATCGGAAACACAGCTTATCCGCGCGGGTTATCAACCCGCCTTCAAACCTCCAACACCTCCAACTCCAACTCCAGCAACATCTCCACTCGAACCAGAAGCTTCCTCCTCAAAGAAACGCGCACCGAAGCCTAAAAAGCCCGTCATGGCGGAACCTCGTGCTCGTGCCGCCCGGCACAAGGGCCAGATGAATTTCTCCTCGGAGCGTTCGTCCTCCTTCCCCCCAGAATCCCATATCAACTTGAGACAAGTCAGCTAACAACTATTTCCAGTGCGCCTGCTCCTTCTTGCCTACGGCGACCCAAGTCCCCACCCCTCATTCCCCTCCGAACCCCTCCCCGAAACAGTCCGCGTCCTGGACGAAATCGTCACAGACTTCATTCTAGAACTCTGCCACGGCGCCGCACAAGTCGCGCACCACGCGCGCCGACAAAAGATCAAGGTCGATGACTTTCGGTTCGCGCTGCGCCGGGACCCGAATAAGCTTGGTCGTGTGCAGGAGCTGCTGCGGATGGAGCGCGAGTTGAAAGAGGCGCGGAAGGCGTTTGATCAGAATGATGATCAGGTTGCTAAGGATGCGGGGAAGAAGGGCGCTGCTCCGCCGGAGGATCTTGATGCGGAGAGTGTGGCGGGTACTATTACTACGACAAAGAAGGGGAAGGGCAAGGGGAAGAGAGCTGCTGCGCCGAGGAGGGAGTCTGATGCGACTGAGGAGTCGGTGCCGAAGAAAAGGAAGACTAATGGATGATTGGGGATGGTTGCATTGGGTAGCTACAACACCTTATTATTGGCGTTTGGGATTTGGTTGCGATTGCGATCAGGATTGCTTGCTTCATTTTCAATCTGGAGTTACGGTGGTTGCATATCTGGACAGACAGGAAATACCCATGGATAATCTATCAATAAAATCAATTTTTGAAGAACTGATTTTAGGAGAAAGCAGCGAGTTTGCGTCGTAAATAAAGATTACCTATGATCATAAGACGCTGCGGTGAATGGGTACTAGACGGCGTCTCCAAAGACTTCATTCCTCCTCAGCTTTTAAACCAGAAATCAAGGCTACATATATAGTCTGTCTGGCATGAAGGGAGAAAAAGATCTAGTGTTGGGACTGTACACATTTCTCAATTTCTACATTCCGGGGATGCCATGCCGTGCTCTAGCTGCCTTACCATGCACCCCGCTGCCTTTCGGCAAGGAAAGTTTTCGTAAGTTTGTACTCGTCCAACAGCCACCCCTCGCTTTGTACAAGCACTCCTTTCTAGGGCCTCACGTGCCTGTTGGATTTTATATAGGACTGGAGATCAACCTTGACCTTTTTGTTGTTTAAACCAGAGATATCCTCTCCTGCATACATACAAGTATCTTCTTTGTATTTAGGACGAAGTCTTGATTCCAGCCCAACTACCATGCAGAAGCTATCTATGTCAACACTGATCAGAAAGCTTCATCTCCCAGCTTTGAAGCCTGAAGAGTATGTGAATCACACCGAAAACCTACCTGAGAACAGTGCTATAATCGGCATGGAGACGCCACTACACGAAATATCACTCTTGTCAGCAGCATCTGCCGGCGACGAGACGGTGGTAAGCCTGCTCCTCGACGCAGGTGCCAATATCAACGAGAAAGATGCATCAGGGAAAACACCACTCGTATTAGCCGTCGAGCGAGGGCACAAACCCACCGTAACACTATTACTAGACAGCGGCGCCAACCTCGAATGCAAAGATCATCTCAGTCGTACGCCGCTGTTCTACGCCAGACACCCAACTATCGCTGAGCTTCTACTCGATGAAGGTGCCAATATCGATCCTCGAGACATTAACTGCCGCACACCTCTATCAGTAGCAGCAGAACTCGGGAATGAAGAAATAGCCAGAATCCTCCTAGATCATGGCGCCAATCCCAACAACAAGGACCTATTGACATGGACACCACTATTATGGGCCTTTGAACAAAACCAAATCCATCTATTCAAATTACTCCTTCAAAACGGCGCCGATCCCGAACAACAAGATACTTTCGGACGAACACTATTACTAGTAGCAGCCGAGACAAAACGAGAATCAATGGCGAACATCCTCATCAACCAAGGCTGTGATCTAGAAATCCGAGACCACGAAAATCGAACCCCGCTCCTCTGGGCCGCGCACAATGAACACGAAAAGATGGCCAAACTTTTCATCCGGCGCAACGCCAACCTCGAAGCCCGAGATGAAAACGGTCGAACAGCTTTATTACTCGCCGCCGAAGCGAGACACGTCGCCATGGCGCAAGTCCTAGTCCATGCCGGAGCTATCCTCGATGTCCAAGATGAGTACGGACGAACACCGTTATTATGGAGTGTCCAGTACGGTGAAGAAGGGTTGATAAGATTGTTACTTGAGAAAGGAGCTTGTTTGGAAGTCGAAGATGGGAAGTATGGGCGGACGGCGCTGTCTTGGGCTGCGAGGAGAAATGATGTTTCTGTTGTGAGGGTTTTACTGGAGTTTGGTGCTGATATTGAGGCGGAGGATTATGTTGGTCAGACGCCGTTGTCGGTGGCTGCGAGGGCTGGGAATGGGGATGCTGTTAGGCTTTTATTGGAGAAGGGTGCTTGTGTTGAGGGGGAGGATTGTCATGGGCTGACAGCGGCGCAGTGGGCTTTTAGGGGTGGTTATGCGGCGATTATGAGACTGCTTGGAGGGTTAGATGTTGGTAAAGCTAGGGATATGGATGATCGGGTGGAGATGGGTGGAATAGCTAGGATGGTAGTAGCTAATAACTCGTAAAATGGTAACTTTTTAATGGCTAGTTAAGCATTCTATAGCCAAAACATGAAAATTCGTTGTCTCATTCAATTGTTCCCAAAACCCTCAGAACCTAAGTAGAGCATCAAGTTCCCAGAACATCCCAGCGCTGGCAGTCCGAGTTATAGACCTGATCTCTTCTCGAGGTGTGATGGAGGACGTCACGTATGACGAGTGATCAAAAGCTGATATCGGTGTATCCATCTCGTGTCTCGTAATACTTGATTCGGGTGATTCGCGTTTGATATCGCCAGCTCTTGTATCAGAATCAGACAGACGATTGCTGCTAGAACAACTCTTCTTCCTCTCAGGACTCTGTTCCCTCTCTGTTGAGGGAGTCCGCTTCCTCTTATCCCTCATTTGATATCCTTCGGGAGGAATAAGTCTCAAGGCCTCCGAGAACATCGAATACATGGCGCTCCATCGTGGTACTTCGTGGTCGATACCCTGTGGCAAGGGTAGATCATATTTCGGGCGGGATTGTTCAGATGTGCTCTCAGGGATGTATTTTCGTACTGGTCTGTGGATTGACGAATAGGCTCAAGATTAGCGTTATTCTGCTGACAAGAGAGTCAAGTAGAACCATACCTAGCCGGTCGCTCTCTCGGTACGCAGCGTTGACCTTCTCTGAAGCAATAAGTGCATTGATGATGACTGGGACTCGTAACGCATCGCTTCTTTCTAGCATAACAAGCTTGGCAGGCTTGAAACGCAGCATTCCTTGATGGAGAATCACAGTCGGTGCTTGATTTGTGTACCCCGTGGGGCATTTTGAGTTTCCTCAATTCTTTGTGTTTGGTCTCCATATTGTCTCGGTGTAATGGATGTATGTAGGTGTAGCTAGACTGTAGACAAGCTGGGCTGGGGATTGTGCAAAGTAGTAAAATTATAAAAGAAGGAGGGTAAGATTCAGCAAGAAATCTAGGAAACAATCCAATCTTTAATATTATGGGGACCAACTTGAAACTCCCCCAATTAAGGTTTATCTATTCGCGGGCGAGCGGGCGTAGCGCGTCTTTTCGAAGAAATCCTATTACCAGGGAAGCTAAGCTGATCGAGACCCGAGACCCGGGGATGTCTTCTTTTATTTGCTTGGCAGCTTCCCATAAATGTAAGAAGCTTCCGCGGGTTCTTGCGGGGCCCGCGGACGAAGTTCATAGTTGCCGCAAACTTCCGACTATAAACCCGCCGAGGTGTGTGGCCCCGGACTCGGGATGATTATTAACTGGTACTGTACGGAGCAAGCCAGTACGGAGTAACTAACTACGGGGTTTAGACCGTTTCGTACTTATAGTTGAGAGTTTAGGTTTGAAAGTCCGACGGAGTTGGTGATGTATCCTCGGCAGGTCGACGCCACATTTTATGTGGAACCTATCCAGAATCCACGAGGTGAATCCGCCAGTTCTTGTTGAGGAAATGTATGGCGAGGATTGGGAATATATAGGGAGTGAGCGCGCTTGGAGATTGTGGCAAGCCTGAGAGTTTTAAATTCTTATCGGTAGGTAATGCTATTAGCTCCTTTGCTATGCTTCTTCTCGTGTTTAATGTTCAATCTCAAACTTACCACTTCCGATCCTGACTGCATCCATCCATCTACACGCAACCTAGGTTAACATCCTTGTAAACTCTCGAAGAAGTTAATAATGTGCGCCTACCGAATAATTTCGGGCAATTCTTGGCGCTTTCCCCCTTTGGCGCTTTTGCTTATTGAGTCGAATTATTAAAGCGATCCAAGCTGCCTATGCCTACAGCACAGCACAGCACAGCAAGGCATTAGCTTGCTGTAAGGCGATGATGAGGGTAAAGCGGCAGAGATTAGCACTCCCCTAAGCGGTCAGGGCTACCCTTTTCTCACACGGCACTGATTAGCTGAAAACAGAACAACGGAGCTTGATACATAGCCGTCACAGAGCTTTTAGCCTGTTAAGGCAGTGGGAAATAGGCCAATTTGCTTAGGATATTCAGATACCTTCTCACAACACTGCTTCAGTCTGCCCTCCGAGCATTGAAAGTTACCTTATCTCGGTCCTCTAGCTAGATATATCCCGCGTCCTTGGGCTGGCAAGGCATAATCCCGGACCCTACCCAAGCTACCTACCTAACCCAAGTCCCGAGTCAGCCTACGGCGCATCCCTCAGCCCTACGAAACGCTGATCGCCAAACCCCGAGCCCCATCAACACTACAATACTACCAGTATCACCACTCGCCTCGCACAGTGCAGTTCGGAAAATCAATCGGAACAGCATGCAGTTCTTTCGCCATCACCAACATCGACGACATGTTCATCTTGGCCACCTTCTTCGCAGAAGCATCCACCAGTAAATTGACAACCCCGCTCAAGATCACCCTCGGTCAATATATTGGATTCACAGTAATCATCATCATCAGCATAATTCGGTTTCGGGGTTTTGCTCGTACTTCCCTCCGAACCTATCGGACTCCTCGGCCTACTACCAATGCTACTAAGAGTCTGGAAATTATTCGATCTTTTATTCCAACTAGCCCAGAAGAGGACGCGGAGATAGAAGAGGGATCTCATTTCTCCGGCGCAAAGAGCATATTAAAAATCTCCATTATCAAGGCGATAAACGGCGGAGATAATAGCGGGACATACATACCGTTATTTTCGCAAGCGAAGGGTGTGGAAATTGCGGTTTGTCGTTCCATATTACATCATACTTGGGGTGTGGTGTTTCAATGCGTTTCTGGTTATGAAGCAGAAACATGTTGTGCTTTTGGCGCAGAAATATGCGGATACAGTGGTGCCTTTTCTCTATGTGGGACTTGGTGTGTATGTCGTCGTTAAGTCGTCGTGTTACCCGTGGTCCCATTGAACGGATTGATACTTCGGCCTCGAAACTTCCTGGTAGGACTGTCATGGCTCTTGTGACGACGTTTGTGCTCTTGATATGCATAATCGCTATTTATGGCTTAAGCTGCAGAAAAGAGCAGTCCCAGCCCAGTTTGCGCCTAATGACGAAAATAGTTAATCGACGGTCCGAAATGCGGACTCTTCTGTGTCGGATAAGGCATCCCCTGAGCAAAGGTATGCTTGATAGGGATGGTACTCCCCACATTGTCTATATTATGAATTGAAAGTCTTTGAGATACCCGTTTTTCTATATAGCCTAGAATTAAAGGAGAAGACAAAATAATAATTCGGAAAGGTACAGAGTGATCTATCGGAAAGAGTAAACATAAGGGGGACCTTGACACTTAAGTCCGGCGGGTTCTTATATCCTCACTCTGTGGCTGGGGGCTAAGGAAAGAAACTGGCGAACAGCAGTCTTCGATCGACTCTAGAGAAATACCCTATAATTCTGTGAAGAAACTCAGGCTCTAGCATTTTTATGTCCATTTCATCATAACTAAACGCCGCGCCCAGTAAGATGCGACTTCGTGAGAACCGGGTCTAAGCAGCCCGGATAATCCTGCCTCTCGAACATGTCTTCTGCAGCAGGCCAAATCTGCTTTTTCGTGCAGTACTCCAACCCCCATCTCCACCTCCCAACAACTGATTCTATCTGAGCTAAAGCCAGATCGACTCCGATACGCCATGGTGCTTTGAATATTTCGGACACATAGCTGCCCGGGGACATCAGACAGCCTGAGAAACAAAAGACAGAAATGCGAGGGAGGAGAGAGGGCGGATGGTGTGTGCTCGAACTTTTTTTTTCTGTCCTGTCTCGCAAAGGGGGGAAGAATATAGGGAGGAGGGAAAGCAAAGGAGATAAGAAAGTGGGAGGAGAGGGAGGGAAATGGTAGAGAGACAAAACAAGAAAACGAACCCAAAAAAAGTGTCTGAAATAAGGAAGAAAAAACGAGACATAAGAAACATCAACGAGATAGGGTTGTGGCTTCACGGGAAAATTGGTCACATCATGCATCATTTCTCCGTCGTTATAACCCCTTACGCGCGGGCCTCCTCGGGAGCAGCGCGCTCCTGGCGCTGCTGACGGCCACCCTTGCCGCCGCGCTGGTTGCGCTGGTTGCCCTCGCCGGAGGCAGCGGTGGCCTCGCCACCGCCCAGAGTGAGTTGGGCGGTTGCTAGCCGGTTGGATAGCTCCATCTGTGTGCGGATGGTGTTGGCCAAGTAAGAGACGACCAGGACGTCCTGGATGTGGTTGTTGCTGCGAGAAGTCAGTCAAAGGAGGTTCAAATATCAAAGGTGGTGAACAGGATGAAACATACAAATCCCGCTCAATGTCCGCGGGCTCGACCTTGGGAGCAAGAGCCAGGGTGTTCAGCAGGAACTGACCCATGGCGGTAGAGGCGGGGGCCTCCTCATCAATAACCGACTCGACATATCGCGACACACGGTCAATCATAGCCAGAACCTCCTCAACTGCGCGCTCGAGCGCCTCAACATCGGACATCACGCTGGTAGAACGCTCCTCGGCATCCTTAGCGTTGGCAATAGCCTCGAGACCGCTCTTATCAGCCTCGCCGTATCGCAACTCGTAGGGGACGGGAATGAAGGCGGCGCTGTCGGCAGCCCGCTCAGCGGTGACACCGACGGGGGCAGAGATGTAGGCCCGGGTCTCGAGATCCTTGCCGGCCTCGGTCGAAACGGTCAAGTGAACGGCGGGGTGAGGCCATGTGCCGTCACCCTGGCCGCTGTAGAAGTTCTGGATCAAGGCGGAGAAAGTGTTGAGCTCGGAAGCGGTGGCGTACCAACCGACGAGGACCTCGCGGGGGTTGGCCTTTAGGTGCAGGGCGAGCATCTGCTTGTGGTACTCCATGTCGACCTCGACCTGGTCCTCGGCCTCAGAGTGGCCCACGGCGAACGCGGAGCGCACTTCGACCTCACCTCCATCCTCCGATCGTGTTCCCAGCAGGGTACCGATGACACGTTCCTGGTCGGCGTTGCGGCGCAGCGAGTGGTCAAGAATAGAGAAAATAGCCTGTCAAGGAAAGATAAAACGTTAGGAGGCTCCCTTTAAGTAGAAGATATAGAATCGCCTTTGTGACCGTACCTGCGGCTGGATGACCACGTTAAGAGGGGCAGTGGTCGGAGCGGTCCCCACAGAGACGGGGCCCAGGGGACGGGCGAGGTGCAGGAAGGAATCTTCGGCCATGATGGAATGGAGGGAGAGGGAGGGGAAAGGGGAGGGAGAGGAGGATTTGAGAATTGGAGGTGATGAGAGGCTAAGACTCTCCAAGGGCAGACTCGACTTCCTTCGGAGGGACAATTTTTCCAGCGAAAGTGGAGAGCCCGCGACTGATGGCCGATTCTCTTTGTGTGTGGGAATTTTCGCGCTAAGATAAGATAAGCACCTCCCAGTCACTTTTTGCCTGGCAAAAAAAAAAGAGACTGAACACCTCCGTTCAACTCTAAGCACATTCATTTACAGCACAAATGGCTCCTCCACGAGGAAGAGGAAGAGGACGTGGCGGTCGTGGAATGAGAGGCAGAGGCCGTGGAATTGGCAGAAGAAATGGGTTTGCTGCGTCGCGATTGCGGGAAGTGGAGTGAGTACACCTGTGGAGAGCTGCGCAATGGGGAATTGAAGCTAACCACGATATAGTTCGGATGAGTCCTCTGGTGAAGATGCACCCATCGATCAGGGAGTTGAGGATGTGGACACGGGTGACGATACCATGATGGATGATGCTTCGTCTAGCAGCGACGAAGAGGAGAATGCTGGGCGCCCGTACAACGAACTACTCGAACTATTGCACGCCAACTCCGACTCGAAGGGACCAGCAAGGAAGAAGAGAAAGCTTGCAAGTGATACCAATATGGAGGATGTCCCCACAACCATCGAAAATGAAGAACAAGCCGACGATGCGCTACAAGATCAAGCTCCATCCGACGACGAGGAAGAGGTGCAGGAAGCCGATGATGACGATGATGAAGTTGTCGGACCGTTCGAAAAGCACTTCAATACCGCCGAAGGAGATGACCTCTCAAAAAAGATTCAATCCATCGAGTCTAATAAATGGACATCGGTGAAGAAGGAGATCGATGGCTTGCGAGTGGTGCAATCCATTCCGGAAGTGGGAGATTCCAAGGCGGCACTACTCCCGGCGATGAAGAGCACGGCCAACTTGAAGGTGAGCTCTATGTCAACGATCACCAACACAAATACAGCCACTGACCATGATCAAAATTCAGCTCAAGAATAAGTTGAAGCCCCGTGCTGCAGAGCTCCTCCCCACCATCAACGGTCTTGCCCAACAGGTGGCTCCATATGTATTCGACTATCAAGACATCCTCTACGGCGCGCGCACCGCATCCATCGCGGAGGACATGCGCGATATCATGGCTCTTCACGCCGTCAACCATATTATCAAGACCCGAGACCAGGTGCTCAAGAACAATGCACGCCTAGCAAAGGATCCAGACACCGATGTCGAATGCCGTGACCAGGGTTTCACTCGTCCCAAGATTCTGTACATCCTCCCAACTCGTCAAGCATGTGTGCGTGCTGTCAATGCGATTACCCGTTTCTACCAAGTCGAGCAGCAGGAAAACAAAAAGCGATTTACCGATACATTCTCTGGCCCCGAGGATGCAGGATGGGAGAACAAGCCCGAGGACTTCCGCGACCTGTTTGGCGGCAATGACGATGATATGTTCCGACTGGGATTGAAGTTCACTCGCAAGACTGTCAAGTACTTTGCGCAGTTCTACAGTTCCGACATCATCCTATGTAGTCCACTTGGTCTGCGGACGATCATGGACCAAGCTGAGTAAGTCTTAAACTTCCAGCAAACCTGACCAAACACATCTAACCAGTCCCTTTTACAGTGAGAAAAAGCGAGATCATGACTTCCTCTCCTCCATTGAAGTCGTCCTTGTCGATCACGCCGATGCTCTCCTCATGCAAGTCTGGGACAACGTCCCCTACATCTTCAAGCACCTCAACCTACAGCCCAAGGAAGCCCACGGGTGCGACTTCAGCCGCGTACGCAATTGGTACCTCGACAACCACGCGCGTTACCTGCGACAAACTATTGTGTTGACCTCTCACATCACCCCCGAGATCAACTCGCTTTTCTCAACACAGATGCAAAACGTAGCCGGCCGCATCAAATTCACACCCACATACGCCGGCGCCATCACCGAGCTCTCGCTCCCAGTATCAGTCAAGCAAACCTTCTCGCGCATCGACAGTCTATCTCCCGCAAAGGACCCCGATGCCCGATTCAAGCATTTCACCACAACGGTTCTCTCCACGCTGGTCAAAAACATTGCCAACGGCCGTGGCAAGGGAGGCGCCGGCACAATCATTTTCATTCCCTCATATCTCGATTTTGTCCGCGTGCGGAACCACTTTGCTCAATCTGCGCAGACAACGAATGTCTCCTTCGGTGCAATCTCCGAGTACACCGAGGCACGGGAAGTTAGCCGAGCTCGCAGTTACTTCATGAACGGCCGCTACTCGGTGCTTCTGTACACTGAGCGTGCGCATCATTTCCGCCGGTACCAGATTCGTGGTGTCCGTCGGGTGATTATGTACGCTCTGCCCGAGAACCCGACATTCTATGGGGAGATTGTAGGATTCTTGGGACTGGACCCTGCGGCTGTGGTTGAGGCTGCAGAGGGTGGTGTTCGCACTTTTTTCTCGAAGTGGGATGCTCTCAAGTTGGAGCGGATTGTTGGAACATCGAGAGTTGGGAATATGTTGCGGGAGAAGGGAGGTGATACCTTTACCTTTGTATAAAATATGGCCTCTCTTCATAGGGATGGTGAAGGCTATTTCAGCAGACTGTATTGTACATACCCCCTTCCTCAGGGAAGCTCACAAAGTTCAATGAGGAAGATCCTGATTCAAAGTTCATTACCAACGTTCAACATGGTGGCAGCATAAATTTGCCTTCCCTAGACTAAAGTCCAGGTGTATTTGATCTCATCTCGGCCGATGTGATTCGTTACAATAAGCCCGATTGAGTGTAAGCCAACGAGGCTTCCCCCCTCTCTTGTCCAGAGCCCGTTGATCTCGCCCTCAACCATCCATTCATTCCCTGGTCACCTCTTTCTGTATGCTCTACGAATAATTTTTGATCGTTTTTTTTTTTGCTCTCGCTGACAGAAAAAGTATTCATCCAACATGTCTGAATTGAATCTACACATATGGTATCTCGTTTTCCTCGAAGTCAGGCTCCACACCGCAATTCCATTACAAGTATCTCTTCGCTGAGAGCAACAAAATAAAGATAGACACCCGTCATGACTTGCAAAATGTCTGTTTAGTCTCAAAGTCATTCAATGCTCTAGCCACCCCTATCCTCTACAGATCGGTTATCATGCGTACTCCAACGCCCTCCAAGGAATGGAGAAGAGGAAAAGGTTGGTTCAGGTTTGATTATGAGTGCAAGGTTCTTGAAATAGGTGAGACTTTGCTTCCTTTCAGTCTGCTTGAGCGTCTTTTTGATGATATGTACGCGAAGTGACATTAGACAAGCCGCTGTACTCAGATCAAGAAAACTTGGACATTTTCATTGAGATGTTTGGTGAGCCAGATATTATCATGGCTATACTGGTGGGGAACTTGCCGAATCTTCAAGCCTTTTAATGAGTGTTTAAACCCTAAGTTCACTTCATAGTACTGACTGGCTATCCTGCTAAGCCTTCACGAGACCTTTCCGTTATCAGAGTCTTTCCAAGATGCGTTGAGCAATCACAAGAACAAACCATCCCTTCATTTACTCAATGAGAAAGGCAAAACTCGGCAAATGCCGTATGTCCGAAGTATCGGGACTAGCTTTGAAAGTTGTTCTGCTCCTTCAAACCTTCCACTGCAGCGATCAATGGATCTTCCTAAATGGTTCAAGTTTTTCCCAAACTTGGCAAGCCTATCAATTGAGCTCACCAGAAATCTTGCCCTGGTACATTGCCAACATTCAGCCGCTCGAGCTAGCAGAAAACGTGACCTTTCCTCCTATTGAAAGCCTCTCTTTGAGTGGCTACCCACGAAAGATCGAATTGCTATTCTGGAAGGAGAGATTCCCTTGGTCTGGACTGAAGTCACTGTCCCTCGGACCGGAACATACTCCTGGCTTTCTCGGAGCAATTACAGGCTATGTGAAAAATTTGTCTTCCTTTACAATCTCGGGCTATGACGGTTCTGTGGATGATCAGCTTCCGAAATTAGTGGCATGTATAATGTCTTTTGACGCATTGGAATCCCTGACTGTCAATGGATATCCACTGTCCATGGGTGCAGTGGGTTTTCATTCAAACTTACGGAGACTTATCATGCATTCACTTGAGAACGACAAAAACCAACAAAGACCCTAGAGCCGGAAGATACACTCTACCTCGATGAACACTGTCCGAACCTGCAATTTTTGGAGATCGATATCCGTCGAAAAGATGAATGGGTGTGCTTATTCAAACCGATTATTCCCTCCGTCAAAACTGACCAAAACCCATGTTTATAGCCCGAGGAAATAATCGATGCCCTAGCTGAAGGCTTTGACAACCTCCGCCAACTCCACCTACACGTCGGACTGGAAATCTATGAAAGAACCCGAGCAAATCCCGAGCCAAATTAGAGCCGACGCTTAATCCCGTTTCCGCCAACGAGTTTGGCGGGGCTTTCTTCAGGCAAAGAAAGTCCTCGACAAAGCTCGAAGTCATCACCTTAAAGACAGGGGAGAAGTTGCGTCATTACCCAGGGGTGGCTCCAGATTTTACATATGAAGAGAATCGGGTCTCTCGGATGTTTCACATTTGGCTTCCTCGGACGCCGAGGTGTGGGTTTGAAATTAGGGAACTGGATGTTGAAGTCGATGGGTAGGGTTCTGAGCCTTTTCATTCTCTGAACATGCCTCAACATCCGTATTGGGAACTCTGGTGATTCCGTGGAGCATGATTTCTAATGCAACAAGCCTACCAGACAATTGAGGCCTATCTTTCTCGAGACCTTCATAGAATTATGCACATTGACTCGAGGATACTCCGTAAAGGCTTCATAAAGATAATGCAGTTAGTAGGGAAAGGACTCTTGCAATCACCATCAAGGGGTTTATCCTTAATTTGAAAACTCAATTCATTCTATTTCACTGCCTTAACCCATTCGGATCCTCGCATTCTTGTATTTCGCCTTAGCTATGGGGTGGGGTTAAGGCGAAATTCATGCTTTTATTAATCCACTCATCCAATACTCTATTTTCAATATTTGAAAGATCTTTCATAAGAGGAGAAGCTTGAACGTATCTAGCTGGACTCTTTCTCTAACTTCTAGATTTGGATTTCGGATTGCTACTACCCTCATTTGTTAAATTCAACTACTGCAGCACATTTCTATAATTATATAGCGTAGAGATTTTTCTTTACCTTGCTGCCTGTCTTCAGGTCCATCATCTTACTCGAAGTTCTGTTGGTTAAACCATACGCAATGTATCACTTAGAAACAAAAGCATTGGAAAAACAAGGTCTCCTGATCTATTTTCTATTTCTATAATTACAATAAATTCAAACTTTCTCTCTTGCAGCTCTTACATGTGAAATAAGGATCACACATTCCCCTATTCTCCCTCTTCACTCCCCCTTCCAACCTCTCACCGCACTGTAAAATCAAGATAACCCTTCCCCTTGAAGCCTTCAAGAGTAATCATCTGGAAAACTGGATTGCCCGGCTTAAGTCCCAGCTTCTTCCAACCATTAAAATGAGCAGAGACATTGACCGTGCCGGTCGTGCGATGATTACGTCGAACAGACCAGTACTGCTTGAAGCTAGTCACCCCATAAATCTCGGGCACATTATCGTACGAAAGACTGTACACATCGTAGATACCGCCATCACTCTCAATCTGGCCGAGGATCTTTCCATTACCAGGAGTGCCAGTGCCGTGAGACTCGACGATATACCACTCGGTGACGGGGTCGGTAGTCCATCCGTAGATAGCCAGAGTATAGTCACCGGAAGCCGTGAAGTAGCCGTCCCAGGTAATGGAGCTATTGATCACTGGTTAGCGTGAGCTTGTACTGGGCTGGGTACTATATCTTTGGATCTCACCGAGTACTGCCTCCTCTGTAGCCCTTTCCGCCAAGGAATTCCTTCTCGCTGTCCATGGACCATCCAAGTTGGAACTGGCCACTATTGGGGAACTCGGTGTAACCAGCAGAGGCCTTGTTGTCGTTGTAGAGGGAGTAATAGAATCCGGCAGAGTCCACGCCATCTTTGCTGTTGCTGAAAGTAGTCGAGCGGCGTTCGATTCCTTCGTTCAAGGTAACGTTGCGGAGGATTTCTGCGTGTCTTTCATGGTTGCTGACGGGCTTAGACAGAGTTGGCGCTGCGAGTCCCAGAAGGACTGGCACGAGGGTAACGAGATACTTGAGAGACAACATATTTGTAGTCAATCAGTTTGAATATCCTGATCATGAGACGGGACTATAAGCTGGGCGTCTTGGCCTTTTGTACCTGGCCAAGGCCTATGTGTGTTTAATCATGATATCCCTGTGGAAATTGCACTGAGACCCTCGGCAAGAGTCAAATTGCATATTTCTCCATTAGCCACAGTTCTGGCTTCAAGTTCCGTACGGATTCCCGTTCCCTCCGATCTATATAGCGATCGAGACCATAATCAGCCAACACCCGCAGGCCACACGCTGATAAAGAATGAATAATCACACAAATAAGGATTTTATATCATGTACCTGAAACGTGCGGGAAGCCGTTTCGCCGACAATTGACCGATTCGGTGTCTAGGCCGTTTTGAGTATTATGAACCCTGGTCTAAGTAGATAAGCTGAGAGCTTTCCGGTGAGGAGAATAGCCTAAATTCGGCGCTTATAATGGATCAATCCTTCTATCGGCCCACTAGGGGTAGTTTCTTATCGCTGAGACATGACAGAATGACTTGACGCGTGGCACGTGCAGGAGTGCAGGGTCCAGTCGGGAGATCTTCTAAGGCTGCCTCCTCTGTCTAGAAGAAGGCTTTCTAGGCGAGGTCGAAGTAGGAGCTGGGCTGTTAGTGTATATTCAATTGCCGACCATGTTCGAAGCTATTGCAGCTTGCAGCATTCTTCTTCAGGAGGTCGATCTCCGGACCCACCTTAGTAGCTAAACTACGCTAACGCTTATAGCTTGATTGTTTAGTAAAAATGCCTATATAGTGCGGATGTCAAGCTCGGTCGCGGAGTAGAGCCTCGTCAACTTGGATTTTTGCACAATGCCTTTCGAGGATAGGATTCCAGGCAGATGATCAAGTGCGACAGGTTCTAACACGCTTAATCGTTCGAAGACAACTTGAAACTTCTTGGCCTTGGCACTCAGCTAGCCGCCCCACTACCATATTTGATAGCAGGCAGGACCCTACATGAGCTGTCTCGACTGACTTGGTTTCAGGAGTCTTTTTTATAGGGCCAAGCGTCTATGTACGGGCATTGTGAGGGCATCCAGGATGACTGACAAGAATATAAATATATATCTAACCGCCCCGAGCTTGGGAATCATCTTCCCACAGCATCCCATTCTTTCCTTTTCAATTCAAATCCTGCAGGCAGGAGTTCGTCATCACTCTTTCTCAGCCACATTTACTTCTTTTTTTTTTTTTTTCTTTTTTTTTTTTTACTATTCTCTCAAAATGAAGCATTTCGGAAGCCTCCTCGGAATAGCCGCTGTGCTGGCCCATTCCGCTTCGGCACACTACATTTTCAGCAAACTCGTTTTAAACAACGAAGTTTCCAAGGACTGGCAGTATATTCGTCAGACGACTCGCGAAAAGAACTACATGCCTACCAAGTTCACCAAGACATTTGACAATCTGACTCCCAACGATGCCGATTTCCGCTGCAACTTGGGCTCTTTCAGCAATGCTGCCAAGACGGAGGTTGCTAATGTCGCTGCGGGTGATACTATTGGGATGAAGCTCTTTTACGATGCTAGTATCGCGCATCCTGGTCCTGGCCAAGTTTGTACGTTGATACTTACTTATTTTCGGTTAAGCATGTTTAGTGGTAAAGTAAAGTACTGACCAATTTCGTGCAGTCATGTCCAAGGCACCAACTGGAAATGTCAAGGAGTACGAGGGTGATGGAGAATGGTTCAAGATCTGGGAAAAGACTCTTTGCAATGAGAACGCTGATCTTACTACGGATGCGTGGTGTACGTGGGGTATGCCGCAGTTTGAGTTCCAGATTCCCAAGGATACCCCGGCTGGCGAGTATCTTGTTCGTGCTGAGCATGTTGGTCTTCATGGTGCGCAGGCCAATGAAGCTGAGTTTTTTTACAGGTAAGAGCTTCACAGATTCACGACTTCACCCTGTTACTCGTTTGACAAGTGATCTAACGGTCATCTCATGTATAGCTGTGCTCAAATCAAGGTCACCGGCTCTGGCACCGGCTCTCCAAAGACCACTTACAAGATCCCGGGTCTTTACAATGATCATATGACGTTGTTCAATGGGCTTAATCTTTGGGTGGATAAGGCGAAAGATATCAAGGCGGATATTGCGCAGACTCCTGTTGGCGATGAAGCTTGGACTGGTGGGAACAGTGGAAGCTCCTCCAAATCCAACTCCTCTGCTTCCAGCTCGTCGTCACACACTTCATCGACTTCATCCGCCTCGTCTGCTACAGCGTATCCCTGGAACCAGTCCTCCTGCGGTGGATACTAGGCGATATACAGACTCTCTCTCTCTCTCTCACTGAGTAGCATCGCAATCCCATTTCCTGAACTGCGATTCAAGTCGCGCGTCTTTTAAGGCCGTTGAATTTCAGCAATAAAGCCCTGAGAGCGGTGCTTCAGGCTAAGGATATCCGGGAAATATGGGATATGAACCTATTCAGCCTCGCGGTGCTCCGTACGGAGATGAATCATCTGTTTCGAGAGACCATCTATCTTTGCCGTCAGATATAACTTATCGTGACATCTTCTCCTTAAGAACTTCTACATCTACGTATTTAGTTTGCTGAATGCTATGCTATGCTGTACTATTGAGATTCATTTAACCCGTAGTTTGCGTGAATACTTCATAGTTATCACCCCTCATAGAACTTGAATAGCTTAAACATCTAGCATAATTCAACTGATCCTGAACCGTTAAGTTCATTAATTACAAAGATCACCAGTGCACAGACAGCCGCTCCGCCTCAGCCTCTTCCTCAGTCCACGCCTACGCCATCTTACGCCATACATGCTGTGGCCTGCACGAAGTACATACTAAATAGTATTTGAAATCGCATCTCATCTACTAAAAACCAACCATGCAAGACCAAAGCCACATCCGATTCTAGTCTCTAGAATCTACTATGTATTTGATTAATTTATTGCAGGTTTTTGCAGCACGCAACTTTTCCCCAGAGACGGACCACTGGTTAACCAGTTCGTCTCCACTCTGGACTCTCTCCACTCCACTTTTCCCGATGTCATGCGCGATCCCCGACTCCGGTCATAATTTTCATTTTCAGTTCAGACGTCTTCTCAACACTCCTCCTCCCTCTCTCCGTCTTTCTCCCTTACCTGGAACTCCTTTTCTTTGTTTTTTTTCCCCCCACGATATCCATGCCTCGTATATAAAGAACCCCCGCATATAGACACACGACCACAACACCCTCGCCATGACACATTCACAACCCCTGCCCGAGTCCGACTCCGACTCCGGGTCCCCACCACTCCTCCCCGAAATCACCAATAACCAACCCCAGATTCTCCAACCTGGATCTGAACCTGTTGACCCCGACCAAAACCACCCAGACGCCCCCCTGCCGATCATCCAGCCCTACCGTGATGACCCCGATTCAGAGCCAAGACCTGATTATCTCGTCCGGTACGAGCCACGGCCCATCGATGAGGATGAGGGCGACGATGAGCGGGCGGTGGAGATGGCGCGGCCGAGGAAAGCGTGGCGGGCGAGGCTGAGGGTGTTCTGGTTGAGGAATATGGGCATGTTTTTGGTTTTGCTGGCGCAGATGTTTGGGGCCAGTATGAATGTTATGACGCAGATTTTGGAGATTCATAGTTCCATGCATCCGTTTCAGGTATGTTCTAGAAGAGATGCGGGGATTTCTAGATCTAGATTCCATGCTACTCGAGCGTCCTTGTTGTATAGCTCAAGCTAACCCTCTCCTTTTCTGCTTAGGTGCTCTTCGCCCGCATGTCCATCACAGCCGTCGCCAGTTACTTCTACATGTGGTACGCAAAAGTGCCCGCCCCCTTCGGCACCCGCCCCGTCCGGAAACTCCTCCTGCTCCGTGCAACATTCGGATTCCTGGGTGTCTACGGTCTATACTATTCCGTACAATACCTACCCCTCTCCGAAGCAACGGTGATCACCTTCCTCGCCCCAATTCTCACCTGCTACGCCTGCTCGCTCCTCATCCCCGGAGAAACCTTTTCGCGACGACAGCAACTCGCCGCCCTCGTCTCGCTAGCCGGTGTAGTCCTCATCGCCAGACCGTTCTCGAAGCGTGATGGCGCGGGGACTGGCACGGGCGATAACGCAGGTACCACGGCCGAGGACGAGAGTCCCGAGGATGCAGATGCATTCCACCATGTGTTGGCGACGATTGTCGCGTTCGTGGGCGTCCTCGGTGCAGCGGGTGCATACACCACCATCCGAATGATCGGACGACGGGCGCACCCGCTCGTCTCGGTGACTTATTTCTCCAGCGTGACGACGGTGATCTCGCTAGTAGCCATGCTCACCGCGCCCTGGGTGCCGTTCCGACTTCCCTCGACCGCGACGGAATGGACTCTCCTGACCGGACTGGGTGTCTGCGGGTTCTTGCTGCAGTTCTTGCTAACGGCGGGCCTGAGTTATGTACCGCCGGCTAGTGTGCGAGTCCCCGGGGCGAAGGCGAGTCAGGGATCCAAGGCGACGAATATGGTGTACATGCAGATGCTGTTTGCCTTGTTTTATGACAAGGTTGTTTGGGGCAGTACGTTGTCGCCGGTGAGCTGGGCGGGGTCTGCGCTGATTCTGGCATGTGCGATTTATGTGGCTGTTGCGCAAGAGGAGCGGAAGGAGGAGAAGAAGAAGAAGCCTAAAGCAGAAGGGGAGGGAGATGCTGAGGATGAAGATGATCGGCGATTCAAGGACCGGGATGACGAGGAGGCGGAGGGAGTGGCTGCACGGGAGAGAGACTAAAATATGCAGCTCGAGGAGGGGAGGTGAAGTGTGAAGTGGCCAGTAGTGGTGGAGGTGGAGATGTGCATTGAGTTTGGGGCGTTCAGGGCATCTTGACTAGAGCATTTATTACCTAGTGCTATGGCTCGAGCATGGGCATGTCATTGCACATGTGCTGAGCCGAGCATAGGACAGTATAGTAGACGACGGAGTGCATATTTCCTCCAGATTGTGGTATATTATGACTATGAGCATACGATAATAAGAATGATCATGATTGACTACTTATGAAGATACTGACAACATTCTCTCCTCTACTACTCCTACTTCTAAGTAACCCATTTCCATATAACCTAACATAAGTACCTCCTCTTCCAGCTGAACTCCAGTATTAACTATCCTCTATCGGAGCACACTGCTCCATCCTATTCCTTCCCGATCCAATAATTCAATCATCATCTTCTCCCTCGACGTCATAACGTTGCACCCTCCCCGCAACAGCCCGGGATCGCCCGAGGCCTGTCATTGGTGAAGCCATTCGTGATCGTCCCGGTGGATCTGTGATCCAGACCGGAAATGAAAGCCTACCGCAATCGGCGTACCGTTGTGGTGGGTAGTAAGGTACGTAGACTGACTGTACCTGTAGGATGTTATCCGTACAGAGTATCCATGTACCTCTTGATAACTAATCGCGGTTTTGTGGAGGTGGATCAACTCCATAAAGAGTCCACTGGCCCCGGTTTTGGGGTGGATGTGTCTCCCCAGAGTTCTTTTCTTTTGTCTTTTGATCTGAGTGATTAGATTGGGATTGAAGTTAAGATTGAGGCTATAGACCTAGGTACTCCTACAAGGACGACTATATCAAGCCATACTATACCGATTGCTCTATACTCTAGGGTACTTCTACTTTTTACCACAACGCCACCGAACTATACAACTCCCCCCTTCTATACAACCCAATCTAGACATCCTGGTCACTCTTACCTCCCGTTCCAATCATGCGCCACTTCGACGCATGGGTCATTCGTGATCCCTACTCCATCTTCCATTACTATACAACCGGTCAACGCTGGAAAGATACCGTCCGCGATCTGATTCACGATCGCAAGATCTGTGCTCCATCTCTCAACTCCAATCCTCAATTATCATCTCCACCGTTAACTTCATCTTCTACTTCGAATCCTACGACCTTCATCCAACAAACCGAAAGCCCTCTCTTCACACGCCTTCCGCCCGAAATCCGCGCTATAATCTGGTCCTACGTCTTCGGCAACGATACACTGCACCTCGTCACCGTCAAGAATAAAGTCCGCCACGTCCGCTGTTCTTCTTCTGGATCATCCTCATCTACGAAAGCACTAACCCACCACCGACACTGTTGTCCAACAACACTCGCCCGCTGGCGCAATTCCTCCTCGCCTAACAACACCACCACCACCACCACCAATTTCAACGACACCACCCTCCTCTACCCACACACAAACCCAACCCTCCCCACAACCCTATCAACCTCCACCCCCTCCCTCCTCCGTACCTGCCGCGCCATCTACACCGAAACAAACCACCTGCTCTACAAATCCTCCACCTTCGACATCGACGACCTCTACACCTTCATCGCATTCACCCAATCCCTGCCCTTACATGCCCTACACTCCCTCCACAGCCTAACAATCCAATGGACACCAATCTGGACACCCCTCTCAGGGCAAGGCCACAAAAACTCCATCTACGCACATACCCACAGCGACGCGCTCTGGCTACAATTCTGGGCGCGGGTATCCTCCCTGCCCTCCCTGAAGGAAATCAAGTTTAGTATTGATCTCGGCTCGTTTACGGGTACTGTTACGCCCTCGGGGGGCGTTGTGCTGGGCGGGAGTGGAGTGAGATTGCCGCTGGGGGTGGGGGAGTTGTGGACTGTGCCTTTGCTGGGGGTTCGGGGGTTGGAGGTGTTTGAGTTGGCGGTTACGGCGAGGTGTGATGTTGTTGCGAGGGGGGTTTTGGAGGGGGAGGTTTGTGGGGGTGCGGGGGGGTTGAGGGATTGGTTGAGGGGGGTTATGTGTTCGGGGAGGGGGGTGGATTTAGTAAGTATTGTGGGAGAGGGGATGGACAAAGGGAGAATGAAGGAGTTGGAGGAGTGGATGAGGAGGGAGGAGGAGGAGAAGGAGAGGGAGGTTATTGGGAAGAGAAGTGGGCAGAGGTTGGCGATTATGGCGGCTTGATGGAATGGAGAGGTTGTTTTATGTGCTATAGATACCCACTGCTCTTCCTTTGCTTTTAGCTTGTTCTTCTTTTGTTCAGTGGCTAAAGATAGAGCAAGAGTCGAAGACTAAAGAGAGTGATTCCAAGAATGTTACCAGACTTGACTTGATACTCACTGGCAACTAGTCATTGTGCTTGTACTGCCCATCCTCTGTATCAGCTCACCCTACAATCAGACACTACGACTAAAGTCCTTACTCTACTTCATGATCAATTGGGCAAGAATATGCATCGATTCTCGATTCACGAGCAAGTCCTAGCCTTCCTAGCCAGAATCAGATTCCAACCTCGAAATCCAAACACCAACAAGCCAAACCCAGGCCAATTTATGCATCTAACAATCCCGAGACCCAGCAATCAGACATACCTTCGACCAAACTGGATTAAACTAGCTTTTCTAGTCATCCACAAGCAACACTCTTCCTTTTTGTGGACATTAGAAAGGTAAACAGCTCTGTGTTCAGCCTTTATTCAGGTACATAACAACCATCCTGAAACAAAAACCCATTTGGTCAATAAGAACAAGTCCGAAGCAAAAAAAAGAACAATCCATCCACCCATGTGATCAAGACTCGATAGGTGAACCAGCCAATCGAACAAAACACACACCAAGTCAGGGCAGGACAAGACAGTTCATAGTTCATCACACACCAAAGAAAAGAACAAATATTCAATTTCACAGAGTATTAGGGGCATCAATTTTTGCGCAAAGTCCCAAAGTCAACCATATCTATTTTCATCAGACAAGAGGCCGAAATCAAAAACAAGGCCAAGTCTTGTAGGGAAGATGGGGGTAAAACAGGATTATCCCATTGACAGCAACAGCAATACCAACGGAAAGAAAAGAAACACCAAGCGCCGAGACAAAAGAAAGGAAAAGAAAAAGAAAAAGGTGCCTGCAATTTGAGGGCAATCGGGAGAGGGAAAAGAAAAGGTAAAGCAACATGGTAGGTAAGACGGTAAGACAAGTCAAGAAGTTTAACACACGAATTGAATGCAAGGTGAAAGGCGAGGGCGAACGTAGAGGTGCAGGTGCAGGCGCAGGTGTAATGCAATTGTCTATCCAAAATGGAACCGAACCAAACTGATCTTCCAATATCGGTTTTCTTTTCTTCTCTTTTCAACCCGGTCCAAGACCCAGATCAGATCAGCTGGATCAAGACATATCAACATGAAGCAAATACGAGTTCAACAGCAACGGCCGCAAGCATTTAAGGTGCAACGGCACCCTTGCGGCCACGGGTCTCGTTCTCCTCGAACCCGTTTTGCTCGGACTCGTCCTCGTCTGTGGGCGAGTGTGGGTGACTGGGTGGTTCTGTGAGGGAGAGGCGGCTGCGAGCCATCTAGACATTCAAAATAATACAGTTAGCCACCCATTACTCGTACAAAGCTCCATGCTCAGCATTCGAGACGAATAACTCACCCATGCACGAACACCACCAATCAAGCCCAGACTATAACCCGTCGCGAAATCCTCATTCCGACCCACGCCAGGGCTATCAGGCCGATTAAGCGCCTCCACGCGCGAAAGATGACTCTTGCTACCTCCCGTCGGGCTGGCCAGCGGCCCACGGGCACTACCATAGTCAACGCTGTTGCGAGCACTAGGCGCGGGGCTACCAGGTCGGCTGTTCTGCCAGATCTGACGCAACTCGCGGCCGAGTTCCTGGCCGGTCATGGTCCAGTTGCTGCGGATGTTGTCGCGGATTTCGACGACGTGGCGTTTGATTTCGATTTCGTTCTTCTTCAACCACGAGACGTTGAGTTCTTGGCGGGAGGCACCGCGCTTGAATTGTCGGGAGATGTACTGATCGTAATCGCGGACGATACTGGATAGTGAGAGTAAAGAGGTTAGTCTTGAATCGAGATGAAAAGGCAGATAGATGCTGGGGCGTTTGATGTTCTCCACTTACCGAGTAATGATGCCAGTTGTGCTAACACCTTCCGTCCGCTGGGTGACCAGGAACTTGCCCTGCGCCTTGATAGGCTCGTAGATATCATCACCCTCGGCCGCCTGGTACGGCAGATCGTCATGCGCGACATAGTCGATCTGATGCTCGGACAAGAACTCTGGAGTAACAATCCACGGGCAATTGGGAATAACCTCGTCCACCCACTTGCAATGCCGGATAGTCTCCGCGCGCTCGGCACCACTCAGCACAGTCAGACCCTTCCGCTGATGCGTTTCTTCGTCGCCAGTGACACCGACAATCAGGTACACTTCGGGGAAAGCCTTCTTGGCCTGCTCGAGCTGTCTCATATGGCTGTGCGGGAATTCAAAGTTAGCGACATTTGCACATTTGTATTTCGTGTCCTTCCGCATCTCCGCATTCCCCATCCAATTCAAAGCCAATTGCAATGTACGTACCCAAGATGGAACAAATCGAAAACACCATCCGCATACACTCGCACCGCCCGCCCTTCAGGCGGTGGGTTCGTCTTATATCCAACCGGATCCTGTAACCCCCCACGCTGCGGCGGCAACATAGCCGCGCGATGCTGCTGCTCCTCCTCCGCATCAGGCAGATTAATATGCAAGCCCGGTCGACTCCGCGGCCGAGTCTCGATATCACTACTCGCAACAGTCGTCTCGGATGGCTCGCCGGGGTCCTCTTTGTGGATGGTAGTGCCGTTGGGAGTGCCGGTCGCGATGGCTTCGGAGCTCTTTCGGGCGCGCTTGGACGGTGGCACAGCCTCGCTGGTATTAATGCTGGATTGCTTCCTGTGTCGGGCAATTGCTGCATTGGCGGGACCGGTTGATTCTTCGCCTTCTTCGCCGGACGCGTCGCGCGAGGATGGTTGAAGCTCGGCTGGGATGGGTTGAGGTGCTGGCAGATGCGAAGCGCTGCGCTTGCGCTTGCTGGAAGGGGAGGAGGAAGATGTCATTGTGAGAGGGGGGTGTGAATGAGTGACACGAGGCGTGTCGCTTGGAAAAGACAAGGAGAGGAGAAAGAAAGAGGAATGTTGTTGAATTCGGGCTGATCCCCTGGATGGGCGGGTTTGAGCTGAGGAGAGAGAGACTCCGCGGTGGCCCGGTTTAGGGGCCCGCGTAATTTTCTGGCAGTGGAGACTGGCAACTGGCGTCGTGCACTGACGTATCAGGGTATCAGGGTCTCGGCAAGGCTGGGCAGGGATTTTCCCTGATTTAGTATTTACTGAACTATCTCGTACTCGTACATCAATTGCTATCGTGATAGTACAGTATTGGTCTAGTTACTTGCTATGGCTGTAGGTGTAGATAAAGTACACCTCCATCGGATCAACTCAGCAGAACAGTACCCGCAGAACTAATCCAACCTACCAAACAAAATCCACTTCCATTGCTATGACTGGCGCTTGTCTCACCACTAGAGGTATCATCACTAGAGAGTAAACAGTCAAAAATAGCCTCTTCCAGAACTCCACTACTGAAACAATCCCGAATATCTATCTACCAGAGTACAATGTACCGTCCGGAAAAGGGAATGCTAACTATCGCAAACACCGATGAATCATACGCCGTGGAAGTCTTGCGCCTTTGCTCAGTCCCTGAGTCTGGGATATTCTATCGCTTCCAGCCTGACTTTGGCTTTGGTCTGTGTGGTGGTTGCAACTCTACCGGGTCAACTGTATCCAGAGTAAAGGGTCCAGTCAAGTAGTGGCTGGCCATAATCATGACCATAACAAACCCAATTGCGTGTCATGAGGAAGACGGACCAATGATCACAAATCATCAAGGGGATAAGGACCCATGTAGAACGTAGGAGTAAACAAGAGAAAAGACGTGGAAGTGGTAATGGTTCGTCAATAGCGGGGCATTTTCTGCGGTATCTCGTTGGGGGCATAAAAAAGAAGACAAAAGCTCGTGACGGGCCCAGTTGGCTCCCGGCGAATTGGGCCTTTCTCATACTTCCTAGAACTTCCAACCTCGATGCCTTCCAATCCCC